>OZ020516.1:12509437-12792896 GCA_963971425.1 Bryoerythrophyllum caledonicum
CCTAATCCTAATTCCGTAGAACCATTGCCACAGAAAACCACATCAACCTGCACACGAATCACACTTCTTCGAGAGGATCAAAGTGTTACATGAAGTGCAACTACCGACGAAAGATTCTAGTCGAATTCAGCTGAAATTCAAAGACATCGTGACATTCCAGTATCAATGGCCAAACGATTTGTCAGAAGTCGATGAAGGTGGAGCGATGTTCATTTGCAGGATGAAAGCGTGGAATCGGGATGTCATTTCACCTCCCCAAATGGAAAACGAAGCATGAACAACAAACCCCAAGCTGAAGCGAGGGCCAGGCGAGGCCACTAATTTTAATTGCATAGAATCATGTGTCAAAAATGGAGCGTAATCCAGGTCTAAGATGCAAAAATGGAGTCACACGTTGAAGCCTTCGCGGCGGAGGCACTGCTTGTGTGCGTCGATCCATTTGGCGCAGGCGTCCTCGCCGTGCTCCACGATGCATTCGTCGCGCAGCTTCTTGGTATCCGGGCACGCGCAGCAGATCTTCTTCTTCGGCGCCACTGCTGCTTCCTTGATGGCGCTGTCTGCCGCGGCAGCGGGCTCGTCCGCCCTCGCGCCCATCACCGAGACCATGCTTGGCTTCCCCGCGTCTTGCTGGCTCGTCGCGTTCCCCATCGCAGACGTAATGAAGAGAAAATTGCTGCAGAAAGACAAACTGAGTTTGAGGCTTCACCTTAAACCCTCCACTCTCTAAGGTCACCAGGAAAACCCTGATAAAAAAATACGTGAAAATTCAACACAACCACCTCCAAATTTAATGTTCTGATTAAGAAACCCTACACTCTGAACCCTATCAGCAACAGAACGAAGAAAAACACCTGTAATCACACCCTAATCAGCGATAAACACGAAGAAAAAATCACAGGGAAAAACATCAGTAAAGCCCAGATTTAAGCTTCTGTTCGAGAAATCCTAGACTTTAATCGAAGTGTATCAACAAAACAAAGAAATCAGTACCTGAAATCACACGAAAATCTTGAAGTACGCTTATGATAGTGAACCCCCAAACCAATTCTCTTCAACGATCGATGCAATTGCTGAGGAAATACAAGGTTCAGTGACGACAAAGGTGGACACTGGATTGGAATAACCCACGAAAACCTAAAAAACCGAAACTGTCGCGCCTGTCACCGTGGCACATTTGTGTACAAGTAAGTTAGTACCACAACTTGAGTTGTACTGACGCATTTGGTAGTACCACTTTGAGGGAGTTTCTGGGAAAGGTTCTGGAATTACTACACCTTCAGACGATTCCTAGTGAACTAGGGTTAAGCAGTTAGGGTTAAGGGAGGTAGGGTTTACAGGCGGTGGTATGCGAGGTCTTTTGATTATGAGCCAGTTTTGTGATTTGGAGTTGATTTGCGGTTGTATTGTTCTTGGGTGAGTTTCAGATGATGGGAAGCGAAAGGGATCTTAGTTTCAGGATTCAATTCTGAGTATTAGGGTTAAGGATTTTGTCCTGTGGTGTAGGGTTTAAGGGAGGTAGGGTTTACAGGCGATGTTATGCGAGGTCTTTTGATTATGAGCCAGTTTTGTGATTTGGTGCTGTATTGTTCTTGGGTGAGTTTCAGATGAAGGGAGGCGACAGGGTTTTAGGTTTTAGGGTTGTTATTCTGTGAAATCGGGTTTAAGGGAAGCAGTTCTCGAGGTAGAGTTAGCGGTCGATGATAAGTCGAGTTCTGGGCCAGTTTAACGATCTGCTATTGATCCATGGATGTCCTTGTTTCTGGGTGGGTTTCAGATGATGGGAGGTGAAATTGGTGCGTGAGGGGCGTGCGTTTGGGTTTAGAGTTTAGGGTTTAAGGTTTATGAGCTGAGAGATGGATTTCTGTCCAACATGCGCGAATCTCTTGCTGGTGGAGAATCCCAGCATGGGGCGGCCCCTCCGCTACTACTGCCCTACATGCCCATACGTTTACACCATTGATCGGAAGGTAATCATCTTCTTTTTGGTTCAAAAGGTGAGGAAGACTTTGTGGTTCTCAAAGTGCAGTAAACCCTGAACCCTAAACCCCGAAGCCTGTGTTGTTTGCAGGTTAGCAAGAAGCTGAAGCTGAAGAAGAAAGAAGTGGATGACGTGCTTGGTGGAGAGGATGCTTGGAAAAATGTTGATCGCACCTCAAGTGAGTTCCAGATCTTAATTCTCTGAATTGAGTTTATCTTAGAGATTCAGAGCTGTTTAGGGCTGATAAAGAGGTGAACACTCATGCCTAGCTAACTGTAATACCAGAACTCTAAACTATATTTAGAAAATTAAAAAAAATCCTCATAAGAATGGGTTCAAACTAACCTTTGAGTTGGGTTTTTGCAGTAACATGCCCCAATTGCGCATATGGCCAAGCCTACTTCATGCAGATTCAGATCAGATCTGCAGATGAGCCTATGACCACTTTCTACAAGTGCTGCAACAGTGACTGCAATCATCGGTGGAAGGAGAATTGATCTCACTTGTCATGTTGGCAACTTCCATCAGACATGGAATAAGTATGAACTTTGCTTACCGAGAGTAAGTATGTTAGTACGTTCCAGATTAGCTAGTACATAAAGATGGTTTTGAAATTTTATGTACTAGTTATACTTCCTAAACAATTTTGTCTACAAACATTGTTCCTGCTCTTTTGTGATTTTGTTGGTTTGAAGCTGACAGAATATGAACATTGCACCTCAAACAACACAAAGTTTCGTTTAACACCTAGACTTACAAGTAGCAAGTATCAGAGAATAACCAAATGTATCATTTAATGGTATGAATGTATCAATGATTAAAAGATGCAACAATCACAAAATTTCCTGGTTTCTCTACTTGCAAGCGGCAACCATCTGCTACTCTAAGCTGCTTCCTTTGGGGCGAAAGTAGATGCCCTCCGCGGCGGACCACACATTGTCAGCGTTCTTCTTCGTCACGCCACAGACCTCGCGCTGGTTGAGCTGGTTGAACTTCATGTTGTGGCTATGGAGGTAGCCGTTAGTATCGACGTGGCGGAGACGCACCTTCTGGTCGAGAGTCCACACGGGGTCGTTGCCCTCGATCTCCAGCTTCCAGAAATCGCCGGTGTCGGTCTGCTCGTCGCTCCCGAACGCACTCACTTCAAGGTTGCCTGACAAGGGCGACTGGTGGAGGTGGCTGTGCAGCCACTTACGCGTGCGCACATGCTGCAGCCGGACGATGGCGCCGTTCGGGATCACGTCGCCCTGCTCCACGCCAGGCTGCTCCACGATCTCCACCATCCAGTAGCTGTTGGCATCCTCCACGCCCGGAAACGCAGTCACAGATTGCTGCCCGCTCCCGCTCCCGTACGGCACATCGTGCGAGTGCAACCGGTACTTGGACCGCTCGTGCTGCAGCTTGATCACGCTCCCGCACGTCACCTCCTTTCCCCCCGGTGCGCCGCCGGCCGCGGCCTGCGACGCTGGCGGGTCGAAGATGGCTAGCAACCCGACGAGCGCCAGCGAGAGAAGCGCCATGCCGATTGCTAGTTGAAGAAACCCGAGGCTGCTCAGCCAACTACTCTCCGGCTTCGGAGCGCGCTCCTCCAGTACCTTCCTCCCTGAACGCACAGTGCGAAGCTCTTCGAACCTCCGATCCGCGACTGCAGTAGAGTCCTCACCGTCTGAGCTCATGGCCGCCTCATCGAGTCTCTCACACCGCAAATCCGACCTGAAAAACAGCAGGCACCATCATCAAATCAAACCCCACCTCATTGTCTCACTCTCCACCTCAAATTCGCTCCACAACCCTTCAAACCTGTGAACTCCTCTAATAATCTCCAACCGTCGCGCCACAGCTGGAGCTTAAACACACTCCACCACCACAGACACATGAATTGTAGCCAAACCTAACCAAGGCGTCAGAAATGGCGCGAGGTGAGAGTAAACAAAAACTGCGACGCGAGAAGCGAGATCACGCGCAACTGACTCTCACACCGCAAATCCAACCTGAAAAACCAGGTTCCCCGCTGCACCACCGACACCTCAAACCCTAGCTCATCATCTCAAAACCCTCTCCAGAAAGCCGTCAAACCTGTGCAAACTCCACCGACGATCCCAAACCCTAACGCCAGAACTGGAATTCACTCCAGAATTACAAACACATGAAACAACACAAAAGCTGATGAAAATGCTCTGAGAAGAATTTTGGTGAAGCATTTGAAGGATGGACTTACAAATGCTTGATTGATGAGATCGCCCAAAACAATTCAAGCCATGAACGAAGAGTAGTGCACATTTCGGTCTCGAGCTCAAGCACGTCATAGTTTTCGATTCGACCAATCACAGCGCGGGGACCGAAAGGCGTGACTGCACCTGATGTCGGATTTGGATCTATCAGCGGACGTAGAGTTTGAATTCTAGGATCCACAAAAGTGGGTGATACCTAACTGCACTAAGGACGAAGTTCCATGACTATCATGTTGCTCTAAGGTAGTTGAGTCCATCACCGCCACCCTCCCTATCATTGCCACTCTATACTTGGTCCCAATTCCACCCCATTTCCACCCATTCTCTCTTTGTCAGCTCCAAATTTAGGCTTAGTGTTGGTTGAGATCGCTAACTTTTGGACAACGTTAATGGGGGTATCTATGGTCATTAGTGTTAACCACACTCAATTTTTTATAAATGTTATAAGTTGTTATGCCTTATGAATATTAATACCAACTATGCTTATGATTATTCTCCTCCTAAAGTAGTATAGATAGATGTGCTTTCAGTAAAAAGAAATCTTCAAAAATAAAAACTTATAGTATTTTCAGAACGATTAGTTTGGTTACAATAATGACCATCTTTAGTGTAGTGGCAAAAATAGGCTAAACATGGATGACCACTTTGAAAATTTATAACCGATTCACATTTCACTTGGGTTGAGATTGTAATTCTATTGGCTATCGATTGGAAAATAAATGTATTATTATTTGGGTTCTTCTTATGTGCACATTGCTGAATCTGTTGGTCATGGGGGGTGAAACCTTAGCTTCCTTAAACCCTAAACGTCAGTCAGGAACTGTATATGTAGGCATGTATTTTACTCTATGGAATACAAAAATGTATTAAAGTTTAGCAAGACTTACACCTTTGCACTGAGGATTCTTTAATTAACATCCTTCATTTGTAGGTCATTTCATTATCTAAATCTTACCACATTGTTCAAATATGACACCATATATGTAGAATGTTGTGGTCACTACACAAAACACTGCATACACTATAGACCAAACTATTTTGAAATACCTACACTAATTCAAGTATTCGCAAATTATAGTGGTCCACCTCAATTTTCAATCTACATCAAATCATGTACCTCAAAAAATAGTGTGGATGTTGCAAAATTGTTAACAAAAAATTAATGTGGATCGATGGAGAGGTGGCGATGAGTGGGGTGAGGTGGTGGTGAGCAGCGAGAAGTAGAAGGTATTTGGCATTGAGTGGCGGTAAGGTGGCAGTGAGTGGCGTGACATTTGTTGAGATGCGTCCACATTAATTCTCTTCCAAAACCAAAATTGATGTAGTGCACATCATTTTTCGGCCACATTGCCAATGCATCCACATTATATTTAGTGTTTGGTATATGAAACCTTCTAACGTTTAAGGATTAAGCCTTATAATGAGCACCTACTAGTAAGATGAAGAACTCCACTATTGGAAAGAGGCTCATGTGAATACATTAGAGTGTCTAGTTGTTTTATTACTATACCTATGTCTACAGGTCATGGGTTAGTGGTATAGAACAAATCCTGTACCGTCAAAATGTCTTAGGGAATAAAGAACACGTGCATTCTTTTTAAAGTGCTTAGCAGCAGGCTAGATGGATAGCTTCTATTTTCCAAAGGCTCATATAATATAGACCTATTAATACATGGAAAGCACGTTCAGATTTGGGGTATTTTCTAAAACCTCAAGGCTTTGCCTCATGTGTATATATGTGTGGTTGAAAGGAAAATTAATAGGAAGTTAGTAGGAAAAATATCAATTTTCCTTAATTATTTAGTAGACTGCTCTACATAAAATCTATTCTTACTTACTTACTGGGAAAAGAACAAATTTTGTCATATTTGTTATATTGGCCAATTCATATTATTTTGGCTAGTGAAAAAGTACAACATGCAATTTTTTTTTTTCAATTTATATATTATGTACGTAATAAGTACAGCTCCTTTACAAAATAGGATTTGTCAATATAACCAATACAATCAACTCCTTTATAGAAGCATCTGATACAATAGCAATTTCATTAAAACAGGCAGTTTGAGTAAAAACAAATCTTCTCTCTATACAACAATAATACTTGTTGTAACACGCATTATCCACTCTTTCCATAGTAACAACCGCTCAAAATAATAATACTTATTGTAACACGCATTATTCACTCTTTCCATTGTTACAACTGCTCAAAATAATAATACTTGTTGTAACATGCATTATTCACTCTTTCCATTGTAACAACCGCTCAAAATAGCAGCCTCTATGTATAGGAAACAAAACAAACAAGGTTGTTGTAAAGGGAGTTGACTGTATGGCAATTTATATTGCATGGTTACTATAGAGAATGAAGGCAATAAAAAGGAGTGGATATGTAAGATTGTTTTATGTGTAGAAATGAATTGACATTTACTTGTGCCATTGAGTACATTTATTGCTAATGAATCCTTCTACACAAAAATTGTATAAATTTCTTATATTGTATGAAATATAGATTAGACTAAAGTGTAGCATTCAAGAGTGATCGTTTGTTTTTTTATAGCAATATGCTTCATTTCAAAACTATCTTAAAAACAAATACCATCTCCATAAGAAGAAGAAGAAGAACGCCGGTTCCCAAAGGGGACCGGCGTGAATAAAGTGTCTGTTCGTTCCTACCTTCTCCATAGATATAATTAGCTAGCTAGTAAGACTAATTTGTCTTGTGTGTGACAAGTACGCTGTGTATTTTGTAAAATCCAAGAATTCCAAAAATTATAAGATTTTTATATTTATAGATAGTTTAAAAAAAAACCTGTGAAATGGAAATGAATTTTGTAGAAGTGGTAGTGTAAGTGGTAGTCAAAGTGGTAAAAATAGAAAGTCCTTTGCTCACAAGACATATTTATAAGAAGAGTGTAACATTCTATGCCTTTATTCCAATTAAAGTTACCAAAAACCTACAATTCATATCCCAATTCCTTGATTATATCCATTATCCAACTTCAAATGCGTTTTGCATAGCTAACTTGGACCATTTGAGGTTACATTCTTGGCTTACATGGATAGCTGTGATCTTAGGATTTGTGTTTTTCTTAATTGCTTCTAATGAAAATCTAATATCTACTTCTATTATCTAATCTTAAAAAGTCAAGGTTACCACATGATCTAAACTTTGGCAAAATATTCATATTATCCAACAATTGATGTAATAGATTGTAGTGTTTAAACTCAATGTATATTGGTTATGAAAATTATGGATTTTGAAGGGTGTTTAACTTTTACCAATCTATAAATGCTTGCAAGAAAAATTTGTAAACCAAATGAAATTAATTTAGGCATACACTATGTTGATAGCTTCACCTTGACATACAATATGTGCATTAAAGATTTATATATGATTTATTATGACATTTCAACTTCTACCTACTTGTGATAATACACAAAGATGTTCCAAAACTTATCATAACACAATACTTTATGAATGTGATGAGCAAGATTGACAACCGCTATATGAATGAACAATCTTGTAGAGACAAACCTCAATCAGAGTTTTAGACAAGAATCATACTCGATGAGCATTAAAATACCACATAGTATAGGGCACTTACTTATAGGTATTCATTGTATTAAGTGTTTTTGATGTATTTGGCAATGTTTTCTAAGTTCTTCTAAGAGTCTTGTAATTCCAAATCATTCTCCAACTCTCAAAAAGTTTGTAAACAATGTACTATGTCCAAATTTGAGTCTCAAAGTTTGAAATTGAATTCCTTAGAAATTCAAAAATTTTATTGTGGTTGAGATTTTACACACTAAGTGACCAAAATATGGTCACACAAGCACTAAAGGTTGAGAAATCATGATCAAGGTTGGAATTGATTTCTTTAGGCCACCTTCTTCAATGTTACAAAAACCTAAAATCCAAAGCTTATCCTCATAATAGTGATGTTGAGGTATATATAACATGCAGTTAAACAATTATGTCCTCGGAGTTTAACCCCTAAAGGACCAAGGCAATTTTTCCTCAAAAACACTCCAAAACTGACATTTTCAGCGCATTCAACACAAATTGATACAAAATCATTTTTTTGAACATTTAACCATAGGATCTTGTACTAGACTTGTATGAAAGTGTGTGGTGAAATTTTTGGTAAGTTTGACCGCACAGATTGAAAGATATTAGCCTTTGAAGTGCGACTTAATCTCTTTTTTGGGTCATACTATACACCTTCAACAAACTTCGACCACCTTCTATGGCAACTTTTTGCAGTACGGGCCATGAATTTATTGTGTTAACTTGAAAAGGATCATGTTAGGCACATGTGCACCAAATTTTAGAAGTAGAAGAGGTGTAGAAGATGTCCTAAAAAATCCTGCAATGCACCTATGTGCCGAGAATCAACAATACACTTTACATTTTGCATATATCATATCCTTCTCAAATAATTGAAATTCACAAATCCGTACGGTAGATGCAAAGATCTCAATTTCCTTTCCAAGAGGACATTTTATTTCTTTTAAATGGACAAAAAATCGAATTTCTATTGAATTTAGAAGTTATTAAAGTTTGGTGACAGTATTTGTGATATGTCACACTAAACTGCTGCACTATTTGTATATGTAAGTGAAAATAAATTATAACTTTTGAACCGTAAGTCGGAATTCTACGAAATTTGTGTCTACGCAAAGCTAATAAAAAGTTGGCCATTCAATAAAAAATCTCAGAAAATAATGCCTAGAATTGAGAACGTGGTACCTTACCCAAACTTAAAACGTCCTCCGAGGGGACATCGGTCCTTTAGGGGTTAAAATGCAAAGAAGATAAAGAAGAACTTAGGTCTCTGAAGGAGGTTGGCATGAATAAAGTGTCTATTTGTTCCACCACTAAAGCAATGTCCACTAGAAGACATGATTAATAGTATGGAACTACTTCCCCCTCTCAAGGATAGACACTATAGAATACGAACATAAAAACTTTCCTACAATATTTAGATACCGTTCACCAC
The DNA here is from genome assembly GCA_963971425.1 of Bryoerythrophyllum caledonicum. NCBI lineage: Eukaryota > Viridiplantae > Streptophyta > Bryopsida > Pottiales > Pottiaceae > Bryoerythrophyllum > Bryoerythrophyllum caledonicum. The sequence goes on from OZ020516.1 coordinate 12,518,647, forward strand.
AAACTACTAATGCAAATTGAAACACATATATGAAGAAGATACAATGTGGCTTGCTCTGCAACTCATCAGGCCTCCGAGGAAGTGTATGTCGTCGTCCACACCTAACACTTCAATCCTGCAACTACAAAACGCTCCTTCAGCATTGAACTAGTTCAGGATTTCTGCTATCCATATAGCAAACCAATAAACCATCGTGGGATAGAATTCAGAAGCTATGTTTTGTTTCATAATGTCAAGTAAGGTAGAGGCACCCAATTCCGATCGGCCATCCAATTCTAATCAGTAGAGTATGCATGGCACGGTGCATGAAAATGGTAAATGCATGAAATGGTGTATGAAGCGACCCAAAACCGGTAACTCAAAATATGAAAACTCCAGTCATTATCGGCATTGGGTCATGAAGTGTGCAAATTTGGGTTGCGTCACCTCAATTGAACTCTCATTGGTGGCCTTGCCTCGAAAGCCGAACAAGACCAATCGGCATTGGGTACCTCCATGAGTTGATTATCCATGGCATGTCTACTCTCTTTTTACTCACTCTCACTTATTGGCATTGGGCAAAGGAGGGCACCAAATCTCACCTACTCTACAGTTTGATTATGGGCTCCGGTGGTTTATGGGCTTCTAAATTCTATATCAATTGGAAATCTTTGAGATTAAATTTGAAAAAATATTTGTTGAGTTTCATTCCTAATTCCGCATCTTCCTACACAAATGCTTTCACATACAATGTCATTTGAGTCCCCAATTGCCTTAAGTGATCGGAATTGGGTGCCTCTACCTAAAATGGAAGTAATCAAACTGGGTAAGATTCAATGACCTGTTTAACTAGTCCAAACCATTTGTTAACCAAATTGAGGAAACAAATGTTTGGTTAACTAGTCCAAACCAAATGTTAACCAAGTTGTTGCTTAACAGATCCATCCAAATCTACCTGCAAATATGCAACAATCATAACATTACATCTCAGAAACCTAGAATATAATGCGTATAAAAATGCCTAGATTAACCCCTAAAGTTCCTTGACAATTTCCCTCAAAAACTATAAGTGGTACTAACTTTCAAACCACAAATCCAAAAAATAAAATAAAAACATGTCCACGAAGCTCTTATTAAAGGCAATCTAGAATAAAAAATTTAGAGAAAATTGATTTTTTTTCGAATTTTAGGAACATGCCCAAAAATCAAGGAATCCCCCCGAAGGAGACTCTGGTCCTTTAGGGGTTAAAGAAAAACCACAACAATTATTGACAAGAGCTGAGAATTCTTTTTCTTAAGACCATCTTTCAACATGCATCTTTTTCTCCAATATATATCTACCAAGCGTGGAAACGTCCAATGAGGTGATCATGTTGGAATACATGGACAGAGCTTTATGTGATCATACAATACTGCTCAGATGTTGAACTTGACTTCTGCAATAAACTAACTTAACTGGTCATCACAAGTGCCCGGATTATCGCCTTTCAATGGCTTTGTGATTGAAAGACTAAAGAACTTCACACTACTGTCATCAGATCCATTCAGAACTGTACTCTCAGCTCAACAAGGACTACTACCTCCAAGATAAGCACGATTCACTAATGTGATAACAGCAGCAAAGCACAGAGGGAGATTAGGAGCTGTACGTAGAGCCTGGTTCCATGCAATGCCCGACCCGTCATCTCTGATGGGGTCGGGTCACTTCCATGTAGCTAGCTTCTCACCCTACCCAAAAAAGTAAGGTTGAGTGTAGGTGATAATCTCTGGGATGATACAACTGCTTTTCAAGCCCGTCAGCTTCCCCATTCCTTCCAACATACTAATCAGAGCAAGATGGGTTGTGAACTTCAAGGTGGGACTTGTCAGATTCTCTTAATGAAGGTAATTGGGGTACAACTTAGAACCATCCAAAACCTTCGGTTGATTATAATAGCTGACAAGTGTGACGCATAGAAGTGGCCCTACATTTTCTTCCCTACGTTCTGCAAGTAGGGAAGTTGTAGTGATAATTTGGGTTGGGCATTACATAGGGTTTTGCCCTTCGATGAGCACAACCGGGTGCGAGCAAGATAGATGCGCGAGTAGGTGCGTCGCGGAACCTGACCAAAGTTCTCTGCCACGAAACTGGCCTTGCCATACACTGGTGTCTAAATCTTGGGCCACCACCCCGCTCCAAAGAAGACGTCCGTGGCGCATGCCCTGCCACTTCAAATTGACAAATATGAGTTACTGTACTTGAGGACTCTGGAGCTTCACATGTTTGTAGTAGTGATAAGAAGCTTAACCTTTAAAGGCCCAAGTGTCCATTGGGGGGACGATTTTGATTTCGGGCAGGTTTAGGGAAAATTCGAAAAAAAATCTTTTATACTAGGTTGTTCCTGATAAGAGCTCCATGGATATATATACATATATATATATATATATATATACACACATATATATATACATATACATATATATATACATATACATATATATATACATATATATACATACATACATATATATACATACATACATATATATACATACATACATATATATATACATACATATATATATATATATACACATATATATACATATATATACATACATACATACATACATACATACATACATATATATACATATATATACATATATATTTTTTGGATTCATGGTTTGAAAGTTTGTACCACTCAAGGTTAGAAATAGGGACTCCGGGTAGCTCCAAATTTTGCTAGAAGTCTCTACTTACATTGAGATTTTCCATACATGTAGAGAATATTACCTTCTTTGAATATGTCAAAAAAAATCTTGTCCTTAGTGTAAAAAACCATTTTAACTCAAGTCAAACATTTTTACACATTTTGGGCAAGCCAGGAAAAAACTTCATCTTTTCTACATAAAACCTAGAGATCTTCATATCTTTCACTTTTTACTTTTTCTACAACAATATGTGGTGTAAACCTTCTTATTGACCATTTAGATTATCATTCTAAAACATATTAAATTCTCAAAACAATAAATTGTGAATTGACAATTTTTGAACCTCCACTCCTTGCATACTTGTTTTGAATATGCTACACTCTTTCTCTACCTCTTAAAATTGGTGTATAGGGAACTTACATCATGCTTAAGACAATGGTAAGAGATTTAGACCTTGTATAGTGCAAAAATTTAATACCAAGTGAAGTCAAAGTCTGCTGATCCACTCAACGCAAGAAAGAAAATGAACCATTTTCTTGACTTCAAACACTATAATCTTTCAATCCGTGCGGTCAAAGTGTATGAAAATCTGTGAGTATGTTACTTAGTAAGTTTTAATTGAGATCCTATACTCAAAACTATAAATATAAGGTTTTGTTGCCTTCCTCACTCATTGCACTAGAATCAACAATTTTGAAGTGGTTTAGGTGTAAAATTGTCATGGTCCTTCAAGGGGTTAATAACTTGACAACCCCTATTTCCCTAAACATACTCCAAAAATGATGAAATTCTTGGTCCTCCTTCCATTTGTCCTACGCCTACATATTGCTTTAGACTATACAACCACAATTCAAAGTCAACTACCTATATTTAAAACACATTCAAATATCAAAAGACGAACTTAGTTCCACACATCTTGTTCTTCCTAAAAGTATAAGAAACTAAACCATTTTCACTTTTGAATAACACTCAACCATTCTTGTTACTACTTGTGACATTAAAACACTTTCAAATCACAAGAAGCTAATTCATCATAGATCAAGTGCACATACATACCTCCATCGCAGGATCACAAACTTAACCATTTTAATTTTCTAATAAAACTCAAACACCTTTGTTACTACTAATACCCTCAACATACTTTCAAATTGGAAGAAGTAAATTCATCATGAATGTAGTCCACCAAACATACCTCCATTGGAGGATTAGATCCAGTCCATATAAGGTTGAGGCACCCAATTCCAATCGGCCACCCAATTCCAATAAGTAGAGTATGCATGGCATGGTGCATGAAAATGGCAAATGCATGAAATGGTCCATGAAGTGACCCAAAATCGATAACTCAAAATCTGAAAGCACTGGTCATTTTCGGCATTGAGTCATGAAGTGTGCAATTTTGGGTTGCTCCACCTCAATTGAGCTCTCATTGGTGGCACTACCTCAAAAGTTGAACACATTGATCGGCATTGGGTACCCTCCATGAGTTGGTTATCCATGGCATGTCTTCTCTCTTTTTACTCACTCTCACTTACTGGCGAAGGAGGGCACCAAATCTCACCTACTCTATAGTTTGATTATGGGCTCCGATGGTTTTTGGGCTTTTAAATTCTATATCAATTCCAAATCTTTGTGATTAAATTTGAAAAAATATTTGTTGAGTTTCATTCCTAATTCCGCATCTTTCTGCATAAATGTGTTTGGCATTCAATATCATTTGAGTCCCAAACTGGCTTAAGTGATCGGAATTGGGTGCTTCTACCTTACTTGCCAACATTGTGCTTCAAGAAAAGTCCAAAGATACCAAGTTGGTCAAATCTAACAAGGATAATGGTGGTTGTTGTAATGGCATGTTTCTCCATCGCAACCACCATAGCTCTTTTGAAACAATTCCAAAGTTACCACTCACATCGCATCTATCAAAGACAAAGTAATGAAGATTGGTGAACTTCGCCAAGTCCCTTGCATTGAAATTCCGCCTATTTTAATTTGCAAGATTGAGGGCCTTCAATCCATGACCACTCTGCAAAATCAAAAGATTCACAATTCAAGTATAAATGTGACAACTTCAAACAAACTTAGGCTGGTTCCAAGTGATTCAAGCCATTCAAAAGAGAAGCATGCAAGCCTAACCTAGGCCTATTAACTCACTTGATACTTGTCCACCACCTTTACAGCCTCACCCTCCCAAACATGGCTTCAATTTACACTTCCAGTGATCTAGCCCATGCTCGCAAAAGCTTGTGCATCACCAACTCTACTCCACTTTCACTTGTTGGTGATGTCAACAAAATAATCTTGTCAATTAATCTTTGTAAAGAGTTGTGCAATGTCTTGAACTTATAACACTTCTTGCAACCTTACTTCCATTTTGAGCTCAAGCACGTCATAGTCTTTGATTCGACCAATCACAACACGGGTGCCGAAAAGCGTGATGTTGGAAATGAATCTATCAGCATATGTAGAGTACGAATGCTAAGATCTATACATATGGATGATACATAATTGCACCAAGGACAAAGTTCCCTCAAGAACAAAGTGATTGTTTTTAATTATGTTGCTCTAGTGTCCTTAAGCCTTTTAGGCCTACGAGCTCACGAGGCCTGAAAGAATCTACAAGTGTTATAGATCATGATAGACATCATCTATACATAGGGTACATTTCATTCCGACCTCCTCTTCATGAAGATCACCCAAATCCATCAATTTTGGCGCTGTCGATTGTGGTAAATTTTCATCTTTGTTTTTTTACACCTTACACAAAATTGGCCAAAAATCTTTGACTTGTCTTGGAGTGAAAGTTTTACACTATGAAAGGTTATTTTTTTAATATCTCAAATAGTATAGTATTAATCGCTAATATTAATAATCTCACATTTGATAAAAGTCTGTAGCAATTTTTTAAGTTGCTCAAAGTGCCTAACCTTGACAATTTCTCTTTGAAAAGGCATGACAACTTTTCTATAGGTCCAATGAGATTTTTTTTTATAATTCCATGTACCTCTTCTCTTCTTGTATCTTTGTACTGTTCAAAATAATAAGAATTAAAAATATAAATTGCAATCATGGGATCATGCCCAAGATTTTCAAAAGCCCACCTTTGGACTTTTGGTCCTAGGGTGTAAAAAACAGAGCAAATTCTACTTTTGATGTAGGGAAGTTGGCGTTTTGACAGGATAGCCTGAGGCCTCCATGCTTGGACCTCTATTGTCTGTGCAACATAGGGATGGAATGAAGACTACAGTTCATCCACATCCAAAAGTTGTTGGTTTTGCAATACCTAACGTTCATATATGTGTCACTAATGAAATTTTTGTTGGGGACGGGCCCTCGGAATTCTCAACGTTGTTACACAGAATGATGCATGTATAGAAAATTATAATGATTTCAAGTCAACTGGTAGATGTAACAATACAAGGAATAAACGAGCCCAACTTGACTTGTATCAATAGTGGACTCAATTCCTTGCTAACATTGATGATCCTTAAATAGTAAAATTCACCATTAATGTAATAAACTCAAGGTGAATTTTTTTAATCTAAGGATGAAAAAGGATGTGAGGTGTGCAAAGTTTCTAGGATACATAGCAATTTGATGATTTGTAGACAATCAAGCTTTGATCTATGCCATAAATGATATATTCTTAGAACAATTTTATAAATATCTCAACTGACTAATAGTTTAAAGAAAAGAAACAATCACATTGCTAGAGGATGGATATAATGAAAGTGGATCGACATGGACAACAATCAAAATCCACTTGAATTTCTCCTAGTGCTAGATTTTACTCTAAAGTACATCAAAGGCAATGAAAATATAAATTCCAAGGATTGGCCTTGACCCCATTGTGTGAAATTCTTGAGTTTAATTCTTGTGTTAGCTCAACCACTTAGTCATCCTTGTTAAAATCCATTGGCCAAATTTCAACATATGCAACCTTCGTACATTAGCTCTACATAATGCAATACTGCTTATGAGATTATGGTATGACTGATTGAAATCTGAAGTAACGTTGGTTCTTGTTTGACTTTGGATTTGCCAATTTAAAAGAGGACATGAATACAATTCAAATTATGATATTGTGATAGATCAAAGGAGAACATGATAAAAGCTTTGAGGCTAAATTAGAGGGTCTATTTGGTTTGGAGTATGATTAATGTTCTCTCCTAAAGCCACCAATTTCTTCAGAAGTTCAAATATACATCCACTTCCCATCATTTTTAGATCCTAGCTGTGCTATTCATGGTCTTTGAAGCTCAACAACAGGATTGCAAATCTCTACAAGTGCAAGGTGGGTGGTACAAGGGATGATTTGCTATGAACATTTATGAAGTATGTTTGATGGCTTTAGGAATGCTTTAGGAACTCTTAGAATAAACTCAATTGTGATCATTCTTTCACAAGAGATGATAATAGCTAAAACCTTACAAACAACAATGGAGGTTGATAACAAATTTATACAAATGCGCTTCGAATGTTATTAGCCATCAACCATACTTCATATGTCTTGAGACTAAGCCATTGAGCTAATCACACATTGTATACTACTTTAATAACTGATAATATGCCACATTTTGAACTAGTGATTCATAACATACCACACAGAGACAATCGCAAACATTTGGCCAAAAGACTTGATGATTACTTATTAAATGTGTAACCACCCAAGATCCAACCAATGATACTAAAGTGGCATTATGGCCATTGACATAGTCAACTTAAGACAACATGGGATAAATTTTGATTTCATGATAAAAAAAAAGTGTTGAAAGGTATTCACAGGAGCAATTGGGCATTACCTACAACACTAGCAAAATAAAGCCAACATTCTTTCAATCAATCTAAGTAACCATTGTCTTCCCACATACTTTGACATGCTTTTACATAGACAATGGAACTGTGCACATGCCTTGGACTTCAACATTTATTGTATGAGATGAGAACATGGCTGCCTAGAAACACATTGCAATATCACTCGTGAAGTACCATAGTCTATTGTTCGTAACAACCGACAATCATTCTCTTCTACCACTTGCAATTCCTTCAAATATCGATGAATAGGATAAGGAGTCCCTTCACTGTAGTCAAAGTACCTTCTAGGATTTAAACAACTACTATCTACCACCAAGAGATTTGATCCTGAAAGCCTTGACATGGCCGTGCAACCCCACATGTGAAGGCCTTGCAATACTCTCAACACACCCAAATCCTCCAATTCACCGCATTCCATTATTTGTAAAAACGCCAACGAATCCAACTGCCTCAAAGATCGTGGTACAGACTTCAATCCACTACAACCAATTATAATCAAGGTACCAAGTCTTGGCAAGTTGCCAATGGAGGATGGAAGCTCCATGATGGTTGTGCACTTTACAAGCATTACACATTCCAAACTTGACAACGAATCCAATGAGTCTGGCAAACTCTCTAGGTTGTTGCATCCTCTCAACCAAAAATTCCTCAATACTTTAAGAGCCCCAATGCTCTCTGGGAGCTCCCTCACACTCTCACACTTGAAAATGTCCAGAAAATATAAGTTTGTCAATAGCCCCACAGATTTTGGAAGCTTTGTTATGGTCCGGCAGTAACCAAATGTAAGCCAATTAAGCTTGGCCACCTTCTTAAGAGCATCCAAACTATCCAGCATGGTAATTGCCTCATCACTGCAACTCTCCACCAACAAAGTCCGAAGCCCCTTGTTCAATTGTCCAATAGCACCAACATGCCATTCCTCAACAAGGGAAATACCAAATCCAGAAAGGCTATCCAGAAGACCAAGTGACATTGGCAACTTTGAAAGTAACGAGCAACCTTCCAGCTGAAGATTTTGTAAGCGAGATAGTCTACACACTGAATCCGGCAAAGCTTCAAGGCTCTTACAACCACCTAAACGAAGTGATACTAGTGACGTAAGCTGCCCAACCAAACTTGGTAACTCCCGCAATCCTTCACAGCCAACCAACTCCAAGAATTGTAGCTGAGATAAGCACCCTATGGAGTCTGGCAACATTGTGATTGACGTGCACCCAGTTAAATCCAGCCTCAACAGATTGGGGCAAGCCTGGAAAACCAGAGATGTAGAGAACAATCACATAAAACGAATAAACCAACAAATTCAATCACCACATTATACATCTTGAACTTCATGTTGATTATACCTTGACATCCCCTACTCCCCTAAAACACACCATAAAAAAGATAAAATTCTTGATCCAACTTGCATTACTCCTGCACTACGTGTTGCTCTATAATATATCACCACAATCTGCTGTCATTCAAATACCTTGAAGCACACACAGACAAACATACCACATCTTGTTCATCATAAAAGTAAAACAAACTTAACCATTTTCAGTATCTAATGACACTTGACCACTCATGTTACTAATTGTGAGATTAACACTCTTTCAAATCACAAGCTAATTTGATGTGTCCACCATACATACCTCCATAGCTGGATCACACCCAGCCCATATACTTGCCAACTCCTTACTTCTAGATAAGTCCAAGGATACCAAGTTGGACAAATTTAGCATGGATAATGGTGCTTGTTGTAGTGGCATGTTTCTCCATTGCAACCATCGTAGCTCTTTGAAAGCACTTCCAAAGCTACCACTCACATCGCATCCATCCAATATGAGGTAGTGAAGATTGTTGAACTTTGTCAAGTCGCTTGCCTCAAAACTCCTCCTTTTGCAGCTTGCGAGATCAAGTGCCCTCAACCTAGGTCCACTCTATAAAACACAAAGATTCCCAATTTAGGCTTTGAGTGTAACAAGACTAACCCAAGACAATGGTACATAAGACCTCAAGTGGCTTGAAGCACTTAGAAAAGAAGCATACAGGGCTCAACCTAAATCTACCAACTCACTTGAAACTTCTCCACCACATTTACACCCTCATCCTCCCAAACATGGCTTCCATTCGCACTTCCAATGCTCTTGCCCATGTCTTGTAGAAGCTTGTGCATCACCAAGTCACCACTTGATGCCTTCGACAACACAATCATAGACTTCTCGATCAACCGTTGCAAAGACAAGTTTGGTGTTCTAAAATTACAACACTTCTTGCAACCTTTCCATATCTCCAAAACTCTTTCTTTTCGCCAACCATAAAACACACATGCAACATCCACAAACATCAACTTCTCCGATTCTGATAGGTGATCATAGCTCCACTTAAGAGCACCCGTAACATTTGAACTTCCTTGCAATGCATCCACAGCCTCCGGCCATATACATTCCAAGTCTTCATCTGATCTCTTGTCATATAAGCTTGATCCAACAACCTTCAATGCTAAAGGCAAACCACCACATGCCTTGCTCACAACACCTACTAAAGCCTTGAATTTCTCAGGCGCTTGTTCGACTCCAAAAGCATGCCAATTCAAAAGCTTTTGAGAGTCATTCCCCTCCAATGGTGTCACTTCATAGAGGTCATACTTCCCTCCACTTTTACCACCAACAACATTCAAAACATGTCGATCACGAGTCGTGGCAATAATGCAACTCCCACATGCAAGATGCCTAGTGCTCAAGACTAGGTCATCAAATTGGGTCTTCTCATAAAGATCATCAATCACAATCAAAACAGGCCCTCTCCTTGATAGCTTGCCAAACCAAAATGCATATGGATGTTGAGATTTTTCGGAGACACCAAGAAGATCCCATAGTAATTGCTTCTGTAACCTACTCACCAAGCTTCGTCCCACGTCCATATCCAATTGTGCACTATGACCAATCTTCAAGAAGCTTGTAGCTTGAAAGCGCTTCCCATGTCCAACAAGACGCTGCTGAATCACTTCAGCAAGAGTGGTCTTACCAACCCCACCCATGCCAACAAGCCCCAAAAACCTTGTGCCGCTCCCAAGCCTCTCCAATTTTCTCATGCATGTCTTCAAGTGGCCTTCCATACCTACCAAATGTGGACCTATCAGCAACACCTCATGGGCAGGCATCAACCTCATTATTGCATCCACCACTTCTTGTTTCAGCTCCGCTTCATCCCTAACACTCAAACACAATAAGCTCTCCCCATCAGTTCTAAAAACTGCACAACATGTGAAGCTAAGACTTTCACAACACTATAAGATTTCATACCACACATTGGGTTATGATCACATCAAATAATAATCCATACTCTTAATGATAAGAGACTCAATAATTAACACAATCTTGCTCCAAGAGGATGGTAAACCATGCGACATTTATCACTCAAACTTCACTTGAGAGCCCCAAAACTTGCAAACTACACTATCAAGTTTCCCTCCTCTACAACCATACTTGAGGCTCTCCTTCTTCCATTAATCTCAAGAATAGAGATCTCCACTCCACATGTCAACACAAACGATCACTCCAAATGACTAAATCAAGCTCCATCATGACACATGGTGACCCACATGAAGTTCACAAACATAGAGCGGCAAGCATTATCTATATGCACAAATTCGCATACATATCATCTCACCCCTTGTAATCACACAACCGGAAGCAGAATCCGGTGATGTCTGCCAACTTCCCAAGAGCATCAGCCCACTCCTCCACTTGCTCAACTGTCTCCCTCGACTTGTGCTTCTCAAATGCCTCTCTAAACAACCCACTCTCCACCCGCCTCAAGTGCCAAGGCTCCACATTGTAGAACACCGGAATCACCGGCTTGCCGCTCCTCATCATGGCCACCAATTCACTCAAGCAATACTTGGACTCCACGTACCCTTCCGACACCACAGCCACATGCACCCTGGCCATCTCCAACGCTGCATCAATTGATCCCAAACCATGGCCTCCCTTCACCAACGATTGCTTGTCCAGGAACGGACTCAACCCTGCCAACTTCAGTGCGTCGTACAAATGGGATACAAAGCACCCCTTCACATCAGGCCCGCGGTGGTTCAAGAACACGTCGTAGTCATCCAAGGCAGAGACAGAAGAGGACGTCGACGCCAAACATAATTCTCGCGGCCGTTTGCGAGACCCCAAGGGTATCCCACCAGACTCTTCCGCCATGGCTACCACTCCTCCTCACTCGAGAATCTCTCTCGCGAGAGAAAATTAGCCGCCTCTCTTGAAGAGAGCTCTTTCAATCCACGGTGGCGGGAAGAACTTTACCGTCTCAGCTAATGGCCGCCTCATCGAGACGCACACCGCAGATCTGACCTAAAACACAGCAAGCACCATTCCGCATCAAACCCTACCTCATTGTCTTTCTCTCCACCTCAAATTCGCCCCACAATCCTTCAAACCTATGAACTCCTCTCATGATATCCAACCCTAGCGCTACAGCTGGAGCTTAAATACACTCCAGAAATACTAACACACAAGTTGTAGCTAAATCTAACCAAGCCGTAAGAAATGGCGTGAGGTGAGAGCAAAGAAAACTGCTAAACGAGAAGAGAGATCACGGGGAGCCGACTCTCACAACGTAAATCCAGCCTACTGCTGCACCACCGACACCTCAAACCCTAGCTCATCATCTCAAAATCCTCACCACAACTCCGCCAAACCTGTGCAAACTCCACCGACGATCCCAAACCCTAGCGCCAGAACTGGAATTCACTCCAGAATTACAAACACATGAAACAACACTAAAGCTGATGAAGATGCTTTGAGAAGAATTTTGCTAAAGCATTTGAAGGATGAACTGATGACATCGCCCAAAACAATCCAAGCAACTAAGGAAGAGCAGAATGCATTTCGGTCTCGAGCTCAAGCACGTCATAGTCTTCGATTCGACCAACAGTGCACGGGGCCCGAAAGGCGTGATGTCGGAAATGAATCTATCGGAGGACGTAGAGTTAGAATGCTGAGATCCTCACATTTGGGTGATACCGAACTGCACTAAGGACGAAGTTCCGTCAAGCACGGGTGCCCAAAGGCGTGAATGCACCTGATGTCGGAGATGAATCTATCAGTGGGCGTAGAGTTAGAAGTCTGACATCTACACTCCGGGTGATACGTGATACTTGATATGTTGAGGCGTGACAGTTTTGATGTCACCAGTTTAGGCGTACACTAAGTTGGTAGCTCTACATTGACATGCATTGTGTGAGCTAAACATTTCCACATGATTTTTTATAATTGTTCAACTTCTATCTCCTTGAGCATACATAAAGGTTCTTAAAAGTTTATGAAAACAAAAGCTATGATGGTGATGAGTAAGATTGACACTACAAGAAAAGAGGGTGTTTAGCAATATTTTGAAAAATCCTAAGCAATGCCTAAGGCCATGCTTTGTACATAAAACCATGCTATAGTTGTTGCTTCTTTAAAAAGCAAGCCCCTAGGCGTTGCTTTGGAATTTTTCAAAACGTTGCTAAACACCTTGTTTTTTAGTGGTGTGATAATTAATGTATGAGCAAAGAATTGTTTAGAGACTAACTTCAATCAAAGTTATATCGCATGGGTATGGAACTGTTTTACATAGTAGGTGGTACTATACTTGGAGGTATTCATTGTATGTGATGTATTCGGCAATGTATATCAAGGTATTCCAAGAGTTTTGCAATTCCAAATCAGTATTTAACTCTAGTGATTGTGCATGCAATACATGTCCATATCTAAGTTTCAAATTTGGGGTGTAGTTCCTCAAGGGTTATATTCAAATTGAGGTTTTACAAAATATGGTTGCATGCACTCCAAAAGGTGGAGAAATCATGATCAAGATTGCAATGTCACTTCTTTTATGCCACCTTATGCAATGCCTAAAAACTCCAACTCCAAAAAATATCCTAAGAATTGTGATATTAAGATGTCTAACATGGATATGGTTCTTAGATAAAGTTTTTTCTCTCTCACTTAAGATTATTAGAGTCTTTCAACAATTATCTATCTGCCACGTAAGAGTTACAGTTCTTAAGAACATCAAAATTTACGTCTATTAACACAAACAAATAAATAAATATTTTTAGAGGCTTTTGATTTCTGAAGGAGGGCGGGCAATTTAGCAATTTGCTAGGTTACTAAAAAAATCTAAAGTTTTTTAGTACAACTAACCAACGCCATTTTATTTGCAACTTAGTAGTAACAAAAACGTTTATAGTGCAAAATTTTCCCACCAAGATATGTCAAAAAAATTCAAGCAATGTGCAAAAAAACCCTTCATTCTTTCACATAAATAGGCACAAAAATTTGAGATTTGCAATTTCATTTCAATCTTGTTTTGTGCTTGAAGAAAACATAATAGTTTTCATGTTAACCATTTGGATTGAGAGATTACATGAAATTAATTCGACAAGAGAATAATTTCGTGTGATTTTGGACCCTTATTGTTGCAAAAGTGTTTTGGACATGCTAGCACCTTTTATATCCCCATATTCTTTTGGACAAGTATTTTACATCACATAGATTATGACAGTAAAGAGTGACAAATTTGTAAAGTGTGATACTTCATTTCTATCAATAAAATTTAGAGTCCTAATTTTATCAAATAAGGGTGAATATAGACTACTAGACATGTCTAAATGCTATAATCATCCAATTGGTGCACTCAAGAATAATTATTAAAATCTATAGTATGTTCTTCTAGTAGTACATAACAAGATCCTACGGTTTGAAGATTTGGAATGAGATCATTATTTGTAAAGTTGTTTTATTGGCATTGTAAATAGTTTTTTTTTCTAATGGTCCTTTAGAGGAGGCTTTGTATCATTATATTTTTTGGTCTAGAAGCGTTTACTATGAATTAAAAAAATGCCTGTCTCCGTTGCATTGGGGAACAACTCCAAAACGCCTTTAACGACAAGGAACTACTCGGTAAAGAATACAAAGGACTTATTTGCCATATTCTCTCCAAGTATGGGGGTGCCAAAAAACTCCAAAGGCTAACATATCCGATTGCATGCAGTCCCCTATCACCCGTACACTCTTCCTACTCAAGACAAAAGGCCAAACATTTCTTAAAAGCACGCTAGCAGATTTTCTACTTGGTCCCGCGCCACTAGAACAAATTTGGTCAAGCGAAATCCATAACCTCCTTAGACTCAACCGACAACTATCTTCTAAACTTCCACAAAAACGATTCCCCGTAAACATCATCGACCTAAAATAAATAACACTACCAAACGGCACACACTTTATGGACACAAATTACTATAAAACTTTTATGGCACTCCACACAAGCTTCTAAGAAGCGCGCTAAATTTTGCTAAACAACTATTTTGCCACCCTTATGCCTTCCTACATGCCTCACCCCATGCCCCATTCACACCCTACCTTGCACACTAAAACAACCATACACCATTGATAACAATGACATCCAACCCGACTCTAACTCCCCACCAAACCCACCAGATCCACTTACTCCCCCCTTCTCGCCTCATATTTAAAAAAATCCTACTACATACTCTATTAACAACATTACTGACCACAAATATAGAAAATATGTAGACTCGAATAAAATAAGCAAAAAGACACATCATACCTATGCCATTGGCAACAAAATAATACAACCTATAGTAAATAGCTTCCACAAAGAAATATTTTTCCTCAAAACACCTATCTTTATAACACCAAAATCCTTAAACAAAACTACCACAAAGTCCAAAACAACTTCTACGTAGGAATCATAAAACTACATTACCTCCAAGTACAACTTAGAAATACAAGATTTGTTACACCGCCCATTGTTATCCCCCTCTTTAGCATCTTTACGACCAAATGTATCCTCAAAACCGATATTCTCACACAAACAAACACAATAAAAATACAACAAGATAATGCCTCCATATGTGAAGGAAATGGCAAAGACTTAATCACTATACCGTTCGCTAGACTACAATGGTTGTGGAAGCATACCACGACGCAATATAGGCCCACATGAACATTGAATTCACACCTCAACCATTTGAAACCAAAATTGTTTGGCTATACCAAAGATACAAATATCGCATACCAAAAAATGACCCTCTAAAACATGCACATTACACACTACCCACTCTTATACTACACTCTCTTATCACATCTTTTATAATAACGCAATCATACTTTTCATCCCCCATCACATATTCCACACTAATTTCAAAGTTCTACTCTCCGTTCAAACAAGATAAAATATTTGGCTCACTTGGGAAAGCATTTGACTGTAAGCGGAAAGGAATAGGCCTCGCACACCCCACAATGACAAGAAACACAACAAGCAATACATTGGGCGCCCCTAGTGGCAAACAACAACCCCAACCATACCACCACTATCATCATCACACCCGATACAAACTGGTACCAAAACTTCAATCCACACTTGGGCCGATTTCCAAACTTCTACATTATAGCACTATCTGTAGCGGATTAATGTTGTCTATAGAACCCACCATACCACCGGAAATACAAAAATCCAAACTTGAACCATCAACCTTACCTATCTTATGCATATATAATCAAAACCGAGAAATTGGCACATTAGAACACCTCACTCAACTCACACTAAATTGCAAAAAGTCTCAACATCAACAACGTATACACCGCAATTGCTCCACCAATACCCACACCCATACCGACACCCACACCCATACCCGCACCCACACCAACCCTTGTAAACCACAATAAAAAAATGGTTGAAGACCCCCTCTATATACAACTCCACACCACTAACCCCTCCAACCCCCTTACTTTCCAAATACCAAACTCACACCCCTCTAAAATTTGACCCCAACTTTAGTTACTACACCGACGGCTCCTTAAAAGAACCAACCAAAGTAAGTTAGGGGCACTAGCATCGAGAAAAAGTTGGCTATGGATCATGCAACCCCACCAAACGAATCAAACTTACCAAAAGACTACATGGACTCCAAAATATCCTTAGAGCCGAAATGATGGCTATGCACATAACCCTCAAGTTAATTTCCATGCGATACCCCAACAAACCACCCCACATTTTCACGGATTGCATTAATCTTTTAAACCACCTAAACACACACATAATTCTCCCCACTCAACACAATAGTCATCCTGACCAAACTATCATAACATCCATGGTCGAAATGCTCCAAAACCACACACAAATCACCACACTACATAAAGTTCAAGCCCATACCAACATAGACATCAACAAACAAGCCGACAAATTAGCAAAAGAAGGTCGAAAGAAAGCCTACCAAGATGCCAAACACCCATTCAAACATGCTTACGCCACCCCATACTACTTTCATAGATATGAATGGCCCTCTATGGGCAAGACTCTCAACAAAGGCCCCATTAGATTCTTGGATAAACACCTCAAAAAATAGGACCTAAAAAATAATCTAGAAATACTCACGGAAAAATTCCCTAATATTGAAAAATGGACCAATAATACAAACATTGACAATGAACTCTCCACCAATTTTTGGAAAAACCCCATTATCACGAATTGACAAAAAACATGCCTAGTCAAATTCCGCATTGGATAGTACATGGAAAATGCCCGTAACCAACTCTTCATTGTAATAGAAAGATTCCACTCCATAACACGTTCAATATGCAACACTACGGACCCATATACATGGCTACACGTTTTACTCAAACGCCATAAGCCTCATATACATGCCCTAATTGTTAAATGCCACAACAAAGCAGTGTGGGCAATCCATAAATTAATTGTGTCATTAAACAATTCCTGTTGTTTCATCCTCATGAGTGCCGGAACCTTTGATGACAACCCCCAAGAAAATACATTTCCCCCATGGTTGTTTCCATGCACATGCGGTAAGAAAAGATGTCATTGTAATGCCAAATTCAAACCCGACCTATCATGTATTAGAGGGTTGCCATACAAGGACTCCCTACCAACCCACATTAACTTGAATCTCACCATTCAATTTATTGAATTCAAATATTATAATAAGAGATTCTTATAGGAAGCTATTGTAAACAAAACAAATAAATACCAACCACTCTTCAATGATATTCAAGCACTTGGATGGAAAGTAGACCCCCTCATTGTCATCACCGTGGGTGCTAGAGCCACCACCTTTATCCCCTCAATGAAAACCCTTGAAGAAACATTCAAAATCCCCATGTCCTCAATCAAGTCCACCTTCACAAATATTAACACCACTGCAATCCAACATGCTATGTCCATACTCCTACACAAAATGAAACTCGAAATCAACCAACCCATCCCGAACACGCTAGATCCCCCATGAAAACCTACTGAATACTTCATTGCATCAGCCCCCTCGGCGTCATTGGCTCTTTATTCTTGGTTACTTGTTACGTGGTACTAAGTGTCTACCCTCGAGAGGGGAGAGTAGTTCCATACTACTTACCTATGTCCAGTGGACATGGCTTAGTAGTAGAACAAACAAACACTTTATTCACACGAGCCCTCTTTGGGACTGGAGTTCTTCATTACATATAATTTAATATTACCACTCCTAGATTTTTGCAAAAAGAATTGGCCATGCACAAAACTACTACCACCCATGACAAGAGGATTTGTTGAGGACAAATAGTGTAATGTAATCTATTCCAATCCACAACATTTGAGTCACCCAAAGGTTCAACAAGATATCCCTCTTTCAATTCATGATTCAACTCATTCCTAACTCACTTTTGATAGCTGTTAGATCAATGGACGAGCTTGGTGGTCTCTCAACTCTAACAAGACCTTGTTGTGGACATTGCCTCTATTTTTGTGAAGAATTTCATAGTCTGGTTCACATCTAAGGTAATCCCCTTTGTCACCAACCAAAAACCCATAATAGGCAGCTATAAAATTGGTGTATATCCAACCCACTTCCATCCCATTCCTACCCATTCAGCTCCAAATGGAGGTTTTCTATTAGTCAAGACCCATGCCTTTTGGTCGTTCCTTATGGGGGATATCTATTGGTGGCCACCCATTAAACATGGCAGTACACTTTGAAAATTCATAACTAATTCAATTCTAATCACAAGTATATGAAATCACTTAGGTTGAAGTTGTAATTCTATGGGCTATCACTAAAAAATAGAATTACTTTTTTATCTGTTCCCTCCATATATGCACATTGCTTAAGTTGTTGGTTATGAGGGGTTTACCTTATATGTCGTTCAAACACTTGTGTCATTTTGTGTTCTGTGTGCCCTCAAATGGAAAAAATTCCTAAGCTTATATGAAGAGAACAAATAGTGAAATCTTTGCCTTTAAGTAATTGCCAAAAGAATTACAATTTCAACCAAATTTAATTCATACTATTCTGATGAAATATGATTTAGTTATGAATTTTGAAAGTGATTAATTTAGATATGAATTTATTCATGACCAACGACTGCTGCAATCGCACCACAATCACCACCCTCGCTAGATTGCATCCCAGTCGGATACAGTGTCGCTCTTCATGTTTTTCGTTGGTCTCATTGTTGAATCGTCTCCAACCACAACCTCCTCAACCCACGCTAAAGTCCACGTCTATTTTCTCCTGAAAGCTAGATCGAGAGACGCGAAATCTAGATCGAGGAACCAGTTTGCGCAGTTCCCGCTGCGTCGTTTGCAGTGTGCACCTGGGTTCCGGTAGATCCTGGCGGTGACTCAGTGTCGGGATCGGCCGCCACAACCATCACAACAATCCACAACTTGTAGCCAGTGTCGCATTCAAATCAGCCCACAGTATCTGCCATTTGCACTGCGAACTGAACCAATTTGCCACTGTAGATCATTTCTACAAAATCCTTAGTAGAACATTGATTTTTAGGCATAACAACAAGTTCTGACTTTTGCAATCTAACAATTGCGCCCCAAATCATGAAAAAGTTTGTCCACTTTTAAAAATATGAACCATACAACTTTTTTAATAGTGCTCTTATGCAATTCTTCAGATGTGAACTTGTCTAGAATTTTTCCAATTTCAAAGATAGCTTAATCTGTCCATACTATATGCTCTCACTCTTCTGCACTCCATCCACAATACTTCTAAGCAAAAGTAAATTGCTGAGACATGTAACGAGGTATTAGCAAAGGTTTTTTTAATTGCAATTTGATTGGAAATGCCACATCTACCGAAGAGCGTTTCAATAGTACGTCAACACACTTGACTAGGACATATATTGATAATCTCTGAAACCGAGAAACAACGATAACTTTCTTGAGTACTGCAAAACACTACAAACATATCTATCACTTAGTTTTTTAGCATGACTTCCATTGCAAGGTTTATGTGTGTAAGATCTATCTTCAATGAATTTTTCCACTAACCCGTTTGTTTCTCACAACTACACATTTTGGTAGATTTGGAATACTTTATTTTGTGTGGATCTTTTGGACTTCAATTTTTCACACGTGTAATCAAGTTTCAATAAAGAGGTGGTCTTAGGCCAAAATTCCATGGGCAAATACTAAGAATTTCAATCCGTGGCAGGTGAAATTTTTTTCTCATAACTTCTCCATGTTGGTAGATTTACAATATCCTTTTTTGAATTCATCTCCTCGCCTTGAAGTTTGGCACACATGTTGTCAACATAGAAATGATCTTGTGCCAAACATTTCATGGTAAACTAACTATTTTTCAGCGCTCAGGAGGGTGTCAAAGTTGGCAACAGAGTGGACACTACCCCCAGAATTGCAAATACACCAATATGAATGTCACTCTACTATACATGTAAGGCAATAAAAATATAAATTCCAAGGATTGGCCTTATTGTATTGTGTAAAATCCTTGAGTTCATTTCATGTATTGGCTGAACCACTCGGTCATCCTTGTTAAAATCCATCGACCCTATGTCATCATATACATCCTCGCTACATTGGCTCTTCATAGTGCAATATTGTAGATGTGCCTCTACATCAACATTAATTCATTCAAAAATTGTATATCGAATTAGTTGAGAAATTATAAAATGAAGATGCCAAAATTGAAGAACATATTAATAAACAAAAGTTGCGACATGGAGAGACATCAAGGGAAGTGGAGCTTGGAGAAGACCTTGATTGTGGGAGATTATGCATGAAGGATTCTATTTGGAGGTCCAAGGATTTGTTATCAAAACCCATGGTTTTCAAAACATGCTTAAAATAATAATCTGCGATTTTTTTGCCAACAACAATTTATTTGCTATTGCAAGGCCGAACGACCTTTTCCCAAATTAATTATTCATTCGGCATGAATGTGTCAAACCAGAGGTTTCCCTACATTATGCTATGTCATTCACCTGAAGTTTGAATGAGATACCATTCTTAAATCAGCTCTGCATAATTCTAAAATGAGCTCTACAAGGAGAGAGAGAGGGGCGATTAGTATAATCAGGGTTGATCACTTGCAAACTCTTTTTCTTCACTCTCAAACCCGGCTAAAACTGATCTAACTTGAGTTCCGATACCACCAAGCTCAAACAACTATTTAGATTGTAATGAAAAAGAGGGGGTATCTTCTTGAAACTTTGGGTGACTTTACAAATAACTCTGAGTATGACTTCTAGAGCTGTAAAATGACACTAGTCATAATTTTTTTGCAAAAGCCCAGCCAGACTAGAAGAATTTCTAACGAAACCTATGAAAGAGCAAACAGAGCTATCTGATCTATGTTTACCACACGCCATCATGATGAATCTCAACAGTAGTCACATAATTTCTAGGGTTAGGAGGACCTGAAGTGAACAAAACGAGCGATAGAACAATGCCCACCTGCTTGGCAAGCACTCCGCTGGAAACAACCACCACCTTCGCATCCGCAACCTGCAAAAACACGAGCGGCCCATGCTTGGATGCGAGTTGGGAGACGTGCTCCCGCAATCTGGAAGACGACCTGACGCCCGCGGCGACGAGCAAATGCGGCAGGGCGCCTAGGAAGGGCCACTGGCAGGGTCCGGGCGGCAGCTTCGACAGGCGCTCCCTGCGCTTGCGGTACTGCTCGAACACCACCACGGCGACGAAGACGAACCCCGCAACGAGGTAGAGCGCGCCACCCACGCCCGCCGCGTTCAGGTCCCACGATCTTACAAGCATGTTGCATTTACGAGATAGTGTGGTGTACCTACAGAGAAACATTGTAAACTCCAAAACTCAGTGGTTTTCTCGTCTTCTGTTCCTTTTCTGGAATCTGTTAGGAATTAACACACTCTGTTGCTGCAAGTTACAGCGTGAATTAGTACAGCATTTTAGAAATGAATTATACACGTTTTCTCGTTAGCAGCTTGGACTATTATTGAACTTCTATCTGGGCAGCAGTACATTACTACAGTACTTTCCCGACCACAAGAACAAGCACGACATTTAAGAGATGCTGCGAACACGATTCACAACATGACAAGTCAGCCAGTAAAGCCTGGCTTCATACCAAAGCAAAACTACTGCCGGCTCCACGAAAGCACCCAAAAAATACTCCAACCTCCATGAAAGCAACAGAAACTACTCCAAGCTACTTGAAAACAACCAGAAACTGCTCCAGGATCCATGAAACCAACCAACCTCTGCGATATTGGATTGCACCCGAGGAAATGATTAGATATGAGACTTTAACAAAGCCTTAAACCTCTACATAAAGCTCAATCCACGTCTGCTTCATGCAACTGTTGCGGTCAGAGAATCAAATTCCACCACTTATCCATGTCGTTGATCCCCGACTGCAAAGCCGTCATGCTCTTGGTTATTGCACCGTAACTGACCACAATTTAGGTCTATTACAGGGGAAACTAAACTACACAACAGAAGGATCCAGAGGACGTGTAAATGACAATGCATTTCCATGCCTACTGCAGAGAACGAATACGATGTTGGCGCACTCTTGTGACATAGCACGGCTGAGGTCACAAACCTCGCTGGCATCTGGTCAACCAAAAGTTGGGTACTCGTCTCATTGGATGTTCTTATGCCGCCAGTTGAGCTCAAAGAGTCTAAAAACACCTGAAGGAAAACATGAATGGCAAAGTCAACAATCTGCACCACGTATGTTGATTGAAATTATCTTCCAGGAATTCTCTACAAAACCAAGCCGCTAAATCGCCCTACTACATAAGCTCATAATTTAAGAAGTGGGTGATAGCAGACTAAACTTTTCCAAGCACGCGACAGATGAGTGTCCTAACCAAAAGAGGCTCCTAACGACACCATAGGACAAGTATTTCAACCACCTCCCTACGATTGAAACAGTCCTAAAATTTAAAGGACAAAGAACAGATATACTCACCCTCGAAATTCCAAGTAGATCTTCCTCAATGAAGTTGGCAAAACAACATTCTTGTAATAATCGCCGTCCATTAAAACCCCTTCGAAGCAGCACTGTAGGTCGTGCGGGTATGCCCTCGTCTCTGCAAATGTTGACAGCAGCAGGTTCACATCTATATGACGATGTTCATATCCAGGTCATCAATGAAGACCCTGCCCATATGCAAGTCGTCATGATGCCTCACACACAAGGGAATGTGCTTCTTATTCAAAACATTTTGCACGGCCTTGATCCCCTCCAGGATCTGCGCCTCTCTGGCCGACCGCACCTTGTGCCGCCCACCTGCCTTCTCAATCTGCCTGATATGGTGCATCTCCACATGCCGCTCCTGACACCCCTTCACAGCACACCTCTCCGCCAGCAGCCTCTTCCTCACAAGCCTCGCAAATAACATGTCAATGAGCTCCCCAGGTGGAGTGGGGTCCAAATCCACAATAAACTTCTTCTTGTACTCACTGATCTCCGTGGGAGTCAGATAAGCAGCCAGCGTCTTCCCATCCTTGGAAATCACCAGGCTCTTGGTGTGCTTAGCAATGATCTTACTAGAGCTCGACTTGTGTTTCTTAGCAAGCGTGTAGATAGCTGACCAACGGAGAAGGTAGTTCACAATGGCGCGCACTTTGCTGAGGTTGTCGCAGTAGGCATAGTACCTTAAGAGGCCGATTCCTATGCTGCGGTACCAGGTGACAATGCGGTGGTCTTCTTGGCTGGCGACTTGATCGATTGGTAACGGTCTAACTTTCTCATCTATGAACCCCTTTTTCTGCAGGAGTTCGTAGAGGAGCTTGACCGGAGCTTCTAAGGCAACAGGGGCTTCGAATGGTGTCACCATACGATGGTCCTCCCTCAGATTCTCATCATCTTCTTTGTGATGGAAATCGTCCTGCACACAAGAAAAGATGGCTTTCGTTAATCCTTTGTGTTCGACAGAAAACAAAAGGTTACCGTTCCTTAACCTTCATGTCTTACACAAAAATAAAAGGTACCATTCATTAACCCTTTCTGTTTTACAACTATGCATCACATCAACCACAACATACTAGACTACTAACCCTGCATAATTACAATTTTACAATTGAAATTATTTAATACAAAGCATCTATTGAATTCTACACCGTATCCTATTTTCTCACAGTTTTTATAATCTATTGGTGTTCACATCTAGAAAATGTACTGTAAAATCAAGATATAAACCTGTATGTATCCAGATTCTCACAACACCAATAAATACTACTCTACTTCCAGTTCCTTGTCCATTAGACACTACATCCTTAAGATGAAAAAAATTACGTTCTAGGGTTTCTAAATGTACCAGATAAGAACAATAAAATTCAATAAAAAAGTCGCACAGATCAATACCATTAGATAGCCACAGAAATAACTACTTGTTAATCTCCTCATCCACTCCGAAAAATTATTACAAAACCATGTAAAAGTTGATAAAGTTTCGTCTGCTGCATTTAGGATTTTCAAAAAGAAAATCAGCCTATTCAACTTCTACTTCCAGTAAAACCTACAAAACCATGTAAACATTGATGATTCTTTGTCTGCTGCATTTAGGAGTTTAGCCTGGATTGCACAATCAATGCACTCACCTCTAATTCTGCTCCTCCAACAGGTCGAGCAGCAGGATCATCAGCGTGCATCAATCGCGTCACTCCTCCTGCCCTCCCAGCAAAATCACTCGACTTCAACAATCTCGACGGAGCTGAAACCTGTCCATTCGCCTGCATTTTAAAACTATTAAACCCTTCCTTAAACCCTTAACCCTAAAACCCTGAGAATGGACTCCAAAAAGAGAATTGAAGAAAGATGCGGAAGGAGGAGCCTTTACCTGGTGAAAATCGGGGAGGAAGGCAGTGGATCGGCGGAAAACCAGCCTCGCTGCTTGTATCGGCCTCGCCATGGCCATCGTCAAGGCCTCCACGCTTCCTTCCAGTGCAAATTCCCAGCCACGACCAGAACAGGGAACGACCCAACCTGCCTGCTCACACTTCCACCCAATCACTGTCAAAAGCACACACACTTCCTTCCACCTCCTCATCCCAACACAACCCTGCGCGAACAACCGAGCAATATCACGTTTCCACTCTCCCCGCTCCTCCTAAACCCGCCACTTGCTAAGTACTCTTTTCAACACTCAAGCCACCACATGCACCCCAAACTCAAACTACCCAGCAACGCCAGACTGATCAGTGCCCACAAAACAGAAACGCAGCAACACGAAAGACGACGCCACGCACAGGAACCGCCACCCCACCTGCTCCTTCAGTGTAACACTAACTCGAACGAAGAAGGCCGCCTCTGCCTTCGAAATGCACAGGTCCGGCTCAGGAGCGCGCTCCGCGCCAGCCTTTCTCCCTGCCAGGGGCCGGGAACGCAAAGTGCGAACCTCGTCGAACCTTCGATCTGCGGCGGCGGGAAGGACCTCACCGTCTCAGCTCATGGCCGCCTCATCGAGACACTCACACCGCAGAATCGACCTGAAACACAGTACGCACCATCATCGCATCAAACCCTACCTCATTGTCTCTCTCTCCACCTCAAATTCGCTCCACAATCCTTCAAACCTGTGAACTCCTCTCATGATCTCCAACCGTAGCGCCACAGCTGGAGCTTAAATACACTCCACCATTACAGACACATGAGTTGTAGCAAAACCTCACCAAGGCGTAAGACATGGCGCGATGTGAGAGTCAACAAAGCATTTGAAGGATGGACTTACAAATGCTTGATTGATGAGATCGCCCAAAACAATCCAAGCAACCAACGAAGAGCAGAATGCATTTCGGTCTCGAGCTCAAGCACGTCATAGTCTTGGAGTCGACCAACACAGCACGGGGACCGAAAGGCGTGATGTCGGAGATGAATCTATCAGAGGACGTAGAGTTAGAATGCTGAGATCCACACATTCGTGTGATACCCAACTGCACTAAGGACGAAGTTCCGTCAAGCACGGGTGCCCAAAGGCGTGAATGCACCTGATGTCGGAGATGAATCTATCAGCGCGCGTAGAGTTAGAATTCTGGCATCTACACGGCGGGTGATACATGATACTTGATACGTTAAGGCGTGGCAGTTTTGATGTCGATGTCCCTTCTTCAAACTATACTTTCGAAGCCCCCTCTCGACGGTTTGTACCATGCGGTCCGCCAATCCATCTTCTTCGGGATGATTTCTTGAAGCAGTGTCGTGATCTATCATCACTTGCTTACACAACGTTTGAAATTCACCTAAGTAATCACGTCCTTGGTTTGTGAGAAGTTCCGCTGGAGCTCCAAAGCCACTTAGATCATGATCAAGGAAAGAGTAAGCGGCTCCATCACTGAACTTGTTAGGCAGGGCTACCAGATGAATCCACTTTCAAAAATGTTCAATCATCACGAATACATATCTGATGTGCCGAGGTGTCACTCGTAGTGGATATACAAAGTCCAAGCTCCACATGTATCCAAAGCCCATAATTAGTATTGGTTGCAAATGTGGCATTGGAGCGTTAAAATACGCTTGCACACAATCACACACCATGCACCAAGCCACCAAAGCTTGAACTTGTGACTGCATTCCTCGCTACCTACAGTAAAGCTAGAGCAAGTTGCAAGTCCTCCGGACTCCAAAGTGCCTAAGGTCTTCATGCGTGTCGTTGATAAGCTTCACAGTCTCTAACAGAGACGGCACAACCTTTCGGATACCATTGGGCCACACTTTCAAAAGGTGAATCCTTTCACACACAAACTGTTTTGCTGATTGTGCGACCTAGTCTCACTCTTTTGCGGACCACGTAGACACCACTTCTCCATTCTTCAGAAAGCACATCACGTTCAAGTCTTCACAAATGTCTTTGGCGCCCCTAGATTCATCACCGCCATCTTTATCTACCATGGCCACAATAGCTTCTTCGATGTCATCTCCACGCATCACCAAGACACTCAGAAAGGCCGAACAATGTCTACCTGACAATAGATAGGCCTCATCCTCACCGTGCCACCTAGTGCCTGCCGCATCCAATTGATTTGGAATTGGATTGCGGTTAAGGCCGTCGACATTCATGTTCACCAATCTCACTCTATGCAACACCTCGAAGTTGTACTCCATCAATATCAAGGCCCATCACGCTAGTTTCCTTATTAGTTTGTCAGATTCCATCGACCACTTAAAAAGTTTATGATCTGTAACCAATATAGAGTTGTTACCATTCAAAAATCAGCAATTGCCCAGATTGCCGTCAAGCATTCTCCTTCATACAAGCTATATTGAGCCTCTGCGTTGTTGTTGGCTTGACTGGCGTACGCGATCACAAAGTCCTTCTGGTCGTCATCCATCTGCAAATAAAAGAATTTCAACAAGGATTGGTCTTTTGCCAAAAAATCCATGGGCAAATAAAAGAATTTCAATCCTTAGCAGGATGTCAAAGTTGGTAGGTGTAAAATTTTTCTCATCGCTTCTCTATGTTGGTAGATTTACAACATCATTTTTCGAATTCATCTCCTCGCCTTGAAATTTGGCACACATGTTGTCAACATAGAGATGATCTTGTGCCAAACATTTCATGGTAAACTAACTAGTCTTCAGCCCTCAGTATGGCATCAAAGTTGGCAGTACATTGGACACTATTCCTAGAATTGGAAAAACGCCAATTTGAATGTCACCCTACTGTATATGAAAGGCAATGAAAATATAAATTCCAAGGATTGCCCTTATTGCATTGTGTAAAATTATTGAGTTCATTTCATGTATTAACTCAACCACTTGGTCATCCTTGTTAAAATCCATCCACCTTATGTCATCATATACATCCTCCCTACATTGGCTTTACATAATGCAATATTGTAGGTGTGCCTCTAGATCGACGTTAATTCATTCCGAAATTGTATATCAAATTAATTGAGAAATTATTAAATGAAGAGGCCAAATTTGAAGAACATATTAATAAACAAAAGTTGCCGCATGGAGAGACATCAAGGAAAGTGGAGCTTGGAGAAGCCTTTGATTGTGAGAGATTATGCATTAAAGATTCTATTTGGAAGTCCAAGGACTTGGTTTCAAAATCCATGGTTTCCAAACATGCTTAAAATAGTAATCTGTGATTTTTTGCCAACATAAACTTAATTGCTATATCAATGCCGAACGGCCTTTTCCCAAATTAGTCATTCATTTGGCATGGAAGTGTCAAACCACAGGTTTGCCTACATTACTACATACAAAATTATGCCATGTCAATCTGAAGTGATGGTGCTTCTTGTTTGATTTTGGATTTGCCAATTTACAGACTCCATAATCCTCATGATAAAAGCTTTGAGGCTGAATTAGAGGATTCATTTGGTTTGAAGTGTGGTTGGAATTCACTCCCAAATCCATCAATGTCTTCAGATGTTCAAATATACCTCCACTTGCAATCATTATTTATCCTAGTTTTGCTATCTACGGTCTTTGAAGCTTGACAATAGATTTGCAACTCTCTACAAGTGCAAGGTGGATGGTACAAAGGGACAATTTGCTATGAACTTATATAAAGATGTTTGAGGACAAATGCTTTAGGAACTATTTAGAGTGAACTTGATTGAAATTAGTAAAACCTTACCAACAACAATGAAGGTTGAAAGCAAATCAAAATTAATATGTTTTGGCTATTCATAGCCATCAACCATGTCATCAAACTACGTCATTCAACGAATCACACATTGTACATTGATAGCCATAGATAATTGTATACCACATACTACACATCTAGTAATTTCTAACATACCACTTAAAGACAATTGCAAACGATTGGCCAAAAGACTTGGTGATTACTTCTTGGTTGTGTAACCACCAAGATCCAACCAATAATACTAAAAAGGCATTGTGGCCACGTGTATAGTCCACAAAAGACAACATGAGATAGATTTGGATTTCATATATAAAGAAAATGTTTGAATGACTTGCTAGAGTTGTCAAAAGGTATTGGTAGGTAAAAATATGCACTACCAATAATACCATCAAAATAAAGCCAACTCTCTTTCAATCAACCTAAGTAACCATTGACTACTACATGCTTTGACATACTTTTACATAGACAATGGTATTACGCACATGCCTCTCACTTCAACATCTATTATATGAAATGAGAACATGGCCGCCTACACACTCGCTGCAATATCCATCGTGAAGTACCATCATCCATAATTCGCAACAACCCACAATCATTCTCTTCTACCACTTGCACTTCCACCAAATCTCGTCGCATAGCAGATCTTGCCCTTCCACTGTAATCAACGTACCATCTAGATTGTCTATAATTACAATCTACCACCAAGAGATCTGATCCCGGAAGCCTTGACATGGCCGTGCAACCCCACATGCGAAGGCCTTGCAATGCTCTCAACACGCCCATGTCCTCCAACTCACCGCCTTTCATAATTTCCAAATGTACCAACGAATTCAACTGCCTCAAAGATTGTGGTATCGACTCCAACCCACTACAACCAAATATAAACAAATCACAAAGTCTTGACAAGTTGCCAATGGAGGATGGGAGCTCCATAATGGATGTGCACTTGACAAGCCCTAGAGTGTTCAAACTCGACAACCCATCCAATGAATTGGGCAAACTTTCCAAGCTATTGCATTCTATCACCCGTAATATCCTCAACGCTTTGAGATATGTGATAGACTTTGGAAGTTCCCGCACACTCTCACACTTCCATAATTGCAATTCTTCTAAACTCGTCAATAGCCCCATCGTTTCCGGAAACTTTGTCATTGTTGGGCAACAAAAGATGCCAAGCGTGTTAAGCTGGTCCACAACCTTCAGAGCTTTTGAACTATCCAACATGGTGATTGCCTTATCACTGCAGCCCATCAACAACAAAGCCAAAAGCCCCTTGTTCATTTGTCCAACAACATCGACATGCCATTCTTTGTCAAGGGACATACCCAGAATAGAAAGGCTATCCATCAGCCCAAGTGACATTGGCAATTGTGAAAGTGACGAACAATTTGCCAGTTGAAGCATTCGTAAGTGAGAAAGCCCACACACTGAATCCGGCAAAGCTTCGAGGCTCTTACAACCACCTAAAAGAAGTGATACTAGTGACGTAAGCTGCCCAGAGAAACTTGGTAACTCCCGCAATCCTTCACAATCAGTTAACTCCAAGAATTGGAGCTGAGATAAGCACCTTATCGAGTTGGGCAAGGTCGTGATTGATGTGCACCCACCTAAATTCAACCTCAATAGATTTGGGCAAACCTGAAAAACAAGAGAAATGGAGAATCACATAAATTGAATGAGCCAACAAGTTTAATCACCACAATACACAACTTCAACTTCATATTCATTATCACATCACACCTATAACTTTCATAAAGCTTGCTATAAATGTGATAAAAGTATGGACCGTTTTTGCAATTCTACTATTACAACGACGTGTTCCACTGAAATACATAACAACAATTCACATTTGAACAATCTACATTCAAATACTATGAAGCAAGGAAAAACTTACCTCAACAAATCTTGCACTTCATCAAAACAAAACAAACTTAACCATTTTCACTATCCAATGACACTCAACCACTCTTGATCTTACTTGTGACATAAACACATACAAATCATAAGAAGCCAATTCATCATGGATGTAGTCCACCATACACACCTCCATAGCAGGATCACATCCAGCCCATATACTTGCCAATTCTGTACTTCTAGAAAAGTCCAAGGATACCAAGTTGGACAAATCTAGAATGGATATCGGTGCTTGTTGTAATGGCATGTTCCTCCATTGCAACCACCGTAGCTCTTTGCAAGCACTTCCAAAACTACCACTCACATCACATCCATCCAGTACGAGGTAGTGAAGATTGTTGAACTTCGACAAGTCGCTTGCCTCAAATTTCCTCCTTTTGTTGTTTGCAAGACTAAGTGCCCTCAACCTATGTTCACTCTGTGAAACAAAAAAATTCACAATTCAAGTTCAAGTGTCATAATTTCAAACTCACAACTATTCTTCGAAAGACTTTCGATAAAATGAAGCACTTCAGACAAAAGCATCTAGGACCAACACAATTCTACTAACTCACTTGAAACTGCTCCACCACCTTTCCACCCTCATCCCCCCACACATGGCTTCCATTCACACTTCCAATGCTCTTTCCCATATCTTGTAAAAGCTTGTGCATCACCAACACATGTCCACTTCCATTTGTTGCCCTTGACAAAACAATTAAAGACTTGTCGATCAACCGACGCAAAGACCAATTTGGTGTCTTGAAATTGCAACACTTCTTGCAACCCTTCCATATCTCCAAAACCTTCTTTCTCTCCCAACCATAAAACACACATGCAACATCCACAAACATCAACTTCTCCGATTCTGAAAGCTGATCATAGCTCCACCTAAGCACATCCATAACATTTGAACTTTCTTGCAACGCATCCACTGCCTCTGGCCATATACATTCCAAATCGTCCTCTGATCTCTTGTCATATAAGTTTGATCCAACAACCTTCAATGCTAAAGGCAAACCGCCACATGCCTTGATTACATCATCCGCCAAAGCCTTGAACTTCTTAGGGGCTTCTTCCCTTCCAAAAGCATGCCAATTGAAAAGCTTTTGAGAGTCATTCCCCTCCAATGGAGTCACTTCATACACGTCATACTTCCCTCCACTTTTACCACCAACCACATTCAAAACATGTCGATCACGAGACGTGGCAATGATGCAACTCCCAAATGCAACAGACCTAATGCTCGAGACCGCGTCAACAAACTCGGCCATTTCACAAAGATCATCAATTACAATCAAAACCGGCACTCTCCAAGATAGCACTTGCTCCTGTAACCTACTCGCCAAGCTTCGTCCCACATCCATATCCAAATGTGCACGATGACCCATCTTCAAGAAGCTTGTAGCTTGAAAGCGCTTCCCATGTCCAACAAGACGCTGCTGAATCACTTCAGCAAGAGTCGTCTTGCCAACCCCACCCATGCCAACTAGCCCCAAAAACCTTGTGCCGCTCCCAAGCCTCTCCAATATCTTCATGCATGTCTTAAAGTGGCCTTCCATGCCTACCAAGTGTGGACCTACCAGCAACTCCTCATGAGTAGGCATCAAACCCATTATCGCATCCACCACTTCTTGTTTCAGCTCCGCTTCATCCCTACAACCCAAACACAACAAGCTCTCCCCATCAATTCTAAAAGCTGCGCACCACTTGAAGCTAACTTCAGGCTAAGACTTTCACTCTTCTAAAAGGTTTCATACCATTCTCATTCGGTAATAATCCAATCAGATAACAATCTATACTCTTGATGATAAGAGACTCAACAATTAACACGATCTTGCTCCAAAACCATGCGACATTTATCACTCAAACCTCACTTTAGAGCCCAAAAACTAGCAAACTACTCTTTAACGTATTCCACCTCCACAACCAAACTTAAGGCTCTCATTCTTTCAACAATCTCAAGAATAAATCCCGCCACTCCACATGTCAAAACGAGCCATCATTCCAATATGACAAAATCAAGCTCGTCATGACACATGGTGACTCACATGGACTTCACAAACATACAGCTGCAAGCATCATCAATATGCACAAAATCTCAAACATATTATCTCACCCCTTGTAATCACACAACCGGAAGCAGAATCCAGTTATGTTCGCCAACTTCCCAAGAGCATCAGCCCACTCCTCCACTTGCTCAACTGTCTCCCTCGACTTGTGCTTCTCAAATGCCTCTCTAAACAACCCACTCTCCACCCTCCTCAAGTGCCAAGGCTCCACATTGTAAAACACCGGAATCACCGGCTTGCCGCTCCTCATCATGGCCACCAATTCACTCAAGCAATACTTGGACTCCGCGTACCCTTCCGACACCACAGCCACATGCACCCTTGCCACCTCCAACGCTGCATCAATTGATCCCAAACCATGGCCTCCCTTCACCAACGATTTCTTGTCTAGGAACGGACTCAACCCTGCCAACTTCAGTGCCTCGTACAAGTGGGATACAAAGCACCCCTTCACATCCGGCCCACGGTGGTTCAGGAACACGTCGTAGTCATCCACCACAGAGACAGAAGAGGACGTCGACGCCAACCACAACTCTCGCGGCCGTTTGCGAGACCCCCAGGGTATTCCACCAGACTCTTCCGCCATGGCTACCTCTCCTCCTCAATCACTGTCAGTTTCGAGAGAGGAATAGCAGATTCCAGACAAACAACCTGCTCCCAAAGCGTACCACGAACTAAAGCAAAGAACGACGCCTCTGGCTCAGAAATGCACCGGTCCGGCTCAGGAGCCCATTCCACGGCAGCCTCTCTTCCTGCCACGCGCCGGGAACGCAAAGTGTGAACCTCGTCGGTCCTCCGATCTGCGCGTCCCACCTCATGGCCGCCTCATCGAGATTCACACCGCAGATCCGACCTGAAACACAGCAAACACCATCATCGCATCAAACCCTACCACATTGACTCACTTTCCACCTCCAATTCGCTCCACAATCCTTCAAACCTCTGAACTCCTCTCATGATCTCCAACCGTAGCGCCACAGCTTGAGCTTAAACACACTCCAGAATAATATACACACAAGTTGTAGCTAGAGCAAGCTAAGGCGTAAGAAATGTCGCGAGGTGAGAGCAAACAAAACTGCGACACCAGAAGAGAGATCACGGAAAACCCAATCTCAGAACGTAAATCCAGCCTACTGCTGCACCACCGACATCTCAAAATACTCTCCACAAAGCCGTCGAACCTGTTCAAACTCCATCGACGATCCCAAACCCTAGCGCCAGAACTGGAATGCACTCCAGATTACAAACACATGAAATAACACAAAAGGTGATTTTAGATGCTTTTAAGAATTCAAGCAGGGAAGCTCATGCATTTCGATTTCGAGCTCAAGCACGTCATAGTCTTCGACTCGACCAATCACAGCACGGGACCGATAGGCGTGGCTGCACCTGATGTTGGAGAGAGAGGACTAGGACAGACCAGGACCAATGGACCTCTACGCTTCCTTCCAGTGCAAATTCCCAGCCACGACCAGAACAAGGAACGACCCAACCTGCCTGCTCACACTTCCACCCAATCACTGTCTAAAGCACACACACTTCCTTCCGCCTCCTCATCCCAACACAACCCTGCGCGAACAACCGAGCAATCTCACGTTTCCACTCTCCCCGCTCCTCCTAAACCCGCCACTTGCTAAGTACTCTTTTTAACACTCAAGCCACCACTTGCACCCCAAACTCAAACTACCCAGCAACGCCAGACTGATCAGTGCCCACAAAACAGAAACGAAACAACACGAAAGACGACGCCACGCACAGGGACCGCCACCCCACCTGCTCCTAAAGTGTAACACTAACTCGAACGAAGAAGGCCGCCTCTGCCTTCGAAATGCACAGGTCCGGCTCAGGAGCGCGCTCCGCGCCAGCCTTTCTCCCTGCCAGGGGCCGGGAACGCAAAGTGCGAACCTCGTCGAACCTTCGATCTGCGGCGGCGGGAAGGACCTCACCGTCTCAGCTCATGGCCGCCTCATCGAGACTCTCACACCGCAGAATCGACCTGAAACACAGTACGCACCATCATCGCATCAAACCCTACCTCATTGTCTTTCTCTCCACCTCAAATTCGCTCCACAATCCTTCAAACCTGTGAACTCCTCTCATGATCACCAACCGTAGCGCCACGGCTGAAGCTTAAATACACTCCACCATTACAGACACAAGAGTTGTAGCAAAACCTCATCAAGGCGTAAGACATGGCGCGAGGTGAGAGTCAACAAAACTGCGACGCGAGAACAGAGATCACGGAAAACCGACTCGCACACCGCAAATCCTACCTCCAAAACCAGGCTCCCCGCTGCACCACCGACACCTCAAACCCTAGCACATCATCTCAAAATCCTCTCCACAAATCCGCCAAACCAGTGCAAACTCCACCGACGATCCCAAACCCTAGCGCCAGAACTGAGATCCACTCCAGACTGACAAACACATGAAACAACACAAAAGCTGATGAAGATGCTTTCAGAAGAATTTTGCTGAAGCATTTGAAGGATGAACTGATGAGATCGCGCAAAACAATCCAAGCAACCAAGGAAGAGCAGAATGCATTTCGGTCTCGAGTTCGAGCACGTCATAGTCTTCGATTCGACCAACACAGCACGGAGCCCGAAAGGCGTGATGTCGGAAGTGAATCTACCAATGGACGTAGAGTTAGAATGCTGAGATCCACACATTCGAGTGATACCCAACTGCACTAAGGACGAAGTTCCGTCAAGCACGGGTTCCCAAAGGCGTGACTGCACCTGACGTCGAAGATGAATCTATCAGTGGGCGTAGAGTTAGAAGTCTGACATCTACGCAGCGGGTGATACTTGATATGTTAAGGCGTGACAGTTTTGATGTCACCAGTTTAGGCGTACACTAAGTTGAGGCTTTACATCGACATACTATATGTGACCTGAACATTTACACATGATTTTTATAATTGTTCAACTTCTACCTCCTTGATCATTCATAAAGGTTGTTCAAAGGTTATGAAAACTAAAGCTATGATGGTGACGAGTAAGTTTGATAATTCATGTATCTGCAAAGAATTGTTTAGAGACAAACTTCAATCAAAGTTATATTGCATGAGTATGGAACTATTTTACATAGTAGGTGGCACTATACTTGGAGGTATTCATTGTATGTGATGTATTCGGCAATGTATATCAAGGTATTCCAAGAGTTTTGCAATTCCGAATCAATATTTAACTCTAGTAATTGTGCATGCAATACACGTCCATATTTAAGTTTCAAATTTGGGGTGTAGTTCCTCAAGGATTATATTCAAATTGAGGTTTTACAAAATATGGTTGCATGCACTCCAAAAGATGGAGAAATCCTGATCAAGATTGCATAGTCACTTCTTTTATGCCACCTTATGCAATGTCTGAAACTCTAACTCCAAAACATATCCTAAGAATCGTGATATTAAGATGTCTAACATGGATATGGTTTTTAGTTAAATTTTTTGCTCTCTCACTTAAGTGTATGAGAGTCTTTCAACAACTATCTAACTTCCATGTAAGAGTTACAGTTTTGAAGAACATCAAAATATAAGTCATTTATACAAATAAATTTAAAAATCTTTTTAAAGGCTTTTGATTTGTGAAGGAGGGTGGGCAATTTAGCAATTTGCTAGGTTACTCAAAAAACTCTAAAGTTTTTTGGTACAACTAATCAACGCCATTTTATTTGCAACTTAATAGTAACAAAAATGTTTATAATGCAAAAAATTTACACCATGTCGAATAAAGAAAGACCAAAAATCACAATAGATCGAGAGTCCTAACCAACATAAAATAAACAAAAAACATTTACTAAAACAAATATACGTAGTACACCTTCAAGTGCCCCCCCTTCGAGGATAAAGAAACCCTCTATCCAGCTAAGACCAAACAACACCAACAAGACTAAATGCCACGGTGATGTCGCTGCAACAATTGTACGCATCTAGTTGAAGATGTCGCCCGTCGCCGAATTAATAAGCATATGAAGAAGTAACAGAGAGAGGGTAAGTTGGGTGCAATGTGAGCCCCATTTTTAATCGCCTTACGCAACATTGTTACTAATCTTTTGGTCAGCCTCCAGGTTGCCTATTTTTGAATCGAAACCAAGAACTCTAACCAGATGGCAACGTACCACACAATGGCAAGTCTACGAGGAATTCAAGCCATTTCATCGGGTGAAACGTGGCTCAAAGACCTCCAAGAACAAGGGCAAGTCCAATCTCGGACGGTAGAGTAGAAAGAGGAGACGTCATAGAGACTCTAGGGACAACTTTGGGTAACTTGTAACTCTAATGTGTGGGTGTGAAATGGGGATCATAGGTAGGACATGATGAAGATGGCTTATCAATTGGGTTGCAACTCATTGGCCGCCCCTGGTCAGAAGCCACACTCCTGCAAGTTGCAGCCATAATTGAGGTACTTAACCCCTAAATGTCCAAGCATCTGTACATTGGAGTATGAATGAATCTTTCATGCTTAACTTCTTGTCAATATCCATCAAATATTTTTCTACAACCTATACATTAATTAAGGTGATATAAATATCTTCTAGGAATTTTGACCATTAGTATGAGACACTATCTCTTCCATGACGTTATTTACAAACTTCTTCAATGATAGAAAGAACATGTTACATAGGTTTGTATCATACCCTCCCTTTTTGAGTTACTAATATATCTCTTGTGTGTATACAGACACTATGCGCCAGATTTTGAGAACAGCCAAAGGTGTTGTAAAATCTTATCTTATAGCAATATTATAGATTCAAGATGCATTTAACGTTCCAGTCCAAGTGGCTGGTTCACACTGGCAATAACTTAGAGCTCAACTACAGAAAAGGAGAGGAAAGGAAGCATAATCTCTATGTTGCCTAAATTGGTGGAAGTTGTAGTGTGATTCCAATTGGGTAGTAAATGGGTTGCTGCTACTGACTTTTACCAAAAAGACTGCATAATAGGCATGCTTGAGGACTGAGTAAAGTACAGTATTATGGTTACATATCCTACATAATAAGAGTTCAAACGATGTGAAATCATCATCTGTGACACAGAAAACGAGACCGGACTGTGGGTGCCATTGTTGTAAATCCTAGTTCCAAATGTAAAAGGATCACCTAAGCTGGAAGTGAATCTTCCCTGAAGCGTTAACATCAATGAAGTATGAGGGCTTCTCGGTGAATGACATCATGGTTGAGTAGAGTCTAAATCCTACTTCAAACAATGTGAGGTCTACAATCATAGAAAGGATGGCGCACATTCAGATTGGCTCCAAGATTAGCTCCAGGGCAACCCCTGCGGCTGTACCCGAAAGGGAGAAGCTTAAAGGTGTCGATCTGGGACGCCGCGTCCGTGTCGGTGAACCGGCTCGGGTCGAAGTGGAGCGGCTTGGTCCAGATCTCCGGGTCTCATCCGATAGCTGTGTAGTCGATTAGTACAGATCTGTTTGCAGGGATCACGTACTTGCTGATTGGAGCGTCGACCTTGTTCATGTGAGGGAGTGACATGGGTACTGCGGGGTGAAGGCGGAGCGTTTCTTTCACAATTGCCTGCAAGATCAACCAGGCAATCTATGTCTGAGCAGGTTTCAAAGAAGAAACCTGAAAGCGTGTTTTCCTCATGTTTTGGTTGCGTGATATTTGTAAAGTCACCAGAAGTTTGCCATGAGTCTTAAATGGTTCTCTGAAATGAGGTCTAAGAAGAGAGAGAGAGAGAGAGAGGGGCGGGTAGTGTTCATCAAGGTTTTAACTCTTGCTTCACTTTCTCAAAGACGGCTCTAACTGGTTTGAGTTGAGTTTGGAGACCACCAAGCTCTTCCATTGACTGAATTCAAGGATTAGACCACCCAGCTCTTCTATTGATATAATAACTATTTAGAGTGAGGAAAGAGTGGTCAAAAGAGGAGATTTCTTATTGAAACTTTGGGTGACTTC
This sequence comes from Bryoerythrophyllum caledonicum, assembly GCA_963971425.1. Lineage (NCBI taxonomy): Eukaryota > Viridiplantae > Streptophyta > Bryopsida > Pottiales > Pottiaceae > Bryoerythrophyllum > Bryoerythrophyllum caledonicum. Next base: position 12,556,901 of record OZ020516.1, read on the forward strand.
AGAAAGCACTTTGATGACTGGTAATAAGACAGCAACACTAGGAGTTTCAGGACTAATCATACGTGGAAACAAACCTCACATTAGAAAGATTTTGCAATGCTGATACGGAAGTTAAAAAACTAACCTGGAAGAAAGAGATCTGAGAGAATTCGGACTCGTCGACGATCTTGTAAGGGCCGACAGCATTGATCATTTCCATTTGGAATTTCTCCAGCAGGGCAGGGTGGCGAACAAGCTCTGTGAGAGCCCATTCTATAGTGGCACTGATGGGATACACGCCTCCTATCAAAGTATCCTGCACACAAACAAATCATGTCAAGATCTCAAGGACAGACACTGTGGTCAATAAAATACTTGAAAGTTAGTACGATGATAGAGTGCTTTCTAAAGTCACCCAGAGTTTCAATAAAACAACCCCTCTCTTGACTAGTCTTTCTAAAATAATGAAAGAGCTCGTTGGTCTCATCCTTCAATTAAGCATGGAAGAGCTTGGTGGTCTTTAAACTCAACTCAAAGCAGTTCTACCCGTTTTTTCAAAGGAAGCAAGAGTTTACATGAGATCAACTCTCTCCTTTTAGAGCTCATTTCAGATAAATTGAGAACCATTTAAGGCTGACTCAAACAGAGAGGGCATCTCACTCGAACTTTTGGTGACCTTATAAATGCTTTCAGAAAGATTATCACTCCAAAAAACAAACAGTGAGTGCCACATACCAAGAGAATGCCCATGATAGCTTCATGTGAGCGCTTGTCATCGTCGTCCAGTCCCAGGAGCACATCCACAAGAGCCTCCGGCTCTTCTGTCTTCACACGACGAGAGCGATCATCAAGAATCTCCTGAAAATAAGCCTTGAACCGCCGATGCAAGTCCTTCATCTTCTCCTCCTTCCCACCAAAGTCCAGCCACTTCAACCCAGGCGTGAGGTCACTCAAAGTCACCTCACCCGCCACAGAAAATGCCTCATCCAGCAACGTCACCAGAGTCTCCTTAGTAAACTGAACACTGATATTCTCAATCTCCAGATGCGCTCTCCCGAGCAACATCGCGCACAAGCTGTTGCGGACGAAGGCGGTGACCTCGTCTCCGATGGAGATGTCGTCTCCACTTTTAGAAGCCTCCCAGATGGAGTGCAGCATCTTGGCGGCTTCCTTCTTTTGCAGGGGCAAGTAGAAGACGAAGCACTGCGGGGAGAAGAGGCGAGTGTCGCAGAGCTTGCGCAGATACCAGTGGTGCCGGCCCTCTGCGAAGGCTATGTCTGTGAAGTTGAAGGCCAAGTGCTGCCCTTGCGAGCAGCGCGGGCGGAAGCAAAACCCCGCGTCGTGCGCAACCAGGACCTGGAACGCACCAAAAAAGATCAGTAGAGAGTTGGTGATGTAACCAGAATTCTGAACCCTGAACCCTAGTGCAAGAGCATAAAGTATCAGCCACTGGTACAGGAAGGCTGTTTGATGATCTCAACTATTAAGAATAGTAGAAGGTAATGAGGAGTTTGATGACTTGAGTGGTCCCAAAAAAAGACTTGGTTATTTGTCAAGTCACCTGAAGTTTGAATGACATTCTTAAATCAGCTCTACATAGTACTATGAGCTCTACAAGGAGAGAGAGAGAGAGAGGGGCGAGTAGTGACATCAGGGTTAATCACTTGCAAACTCTTTTTCTTCACTCTTAAACCCGGCTAAAACTGATCTAACTTGAGTTCCGATACCACCAAGCTCAAACAGCTATTTAGATTGTAATGAAAAAGAGGGGGTATCTTCTTGAAACTTTGGGTGACTTTACAAGTAACTCTGAGTATGAGTTCTTGAGCTGTAAAATGACACTAGTCATAAAAAATTTGCAAAAGCCAAGCCAGACTAGAAGAATTTCTCACGAAACCTATGAAAGAGTAAACGAAGCTATCTGTTGTATGTTTACCACACGCCATCATGATGAATCTCAACAGTAGTCACATAATTTCTAGGATTAGGAGGACCTGAAGTGAACAAAACGAGGGAGAACAATGCTCACCTCCTTGGCAAGCACTCCGCTGGAAACAACCAACACCTTCGCATCCGCAACCTGCAAAAACACGAGCGGCCCATGCTTGGCTGTGAGTTGGGAGACGTGCTCCCGCAATCTGGAAGACGACCTGACGCCCGCGGCGACGAGCAAATGCGGCAGGGCGCCCAGGAAGGGCCACTGGTAGGGTCCGGGCGGCAGCTTCGACAGGCGCTCCCTGCGCTTGCGGTACTGCTCGAACACCCCCACGGCGACGAAGACGAACCCCGCAACGAGGTAGACCGCGCCCCCCACGCCCGCCGCGTTCAGGTCCCACGATCTTACAAGCATGTTGTATTTACGAGATAGTGTGGTGTACCTACACAGAAAGATTGTATATTCCATAACTCAGTGATTTTCTCGTCTTCTGTTCCTTTTCTGGAATCTGTTAGGAATTACACACTCTGTTGCTGCAAGTTACAGCGTGAATAAGTACAGCATTTTAGAAATGAAATATACACGTTTTATCGTTAGCAGCTTGGACTATTATTGAACTTCTATATGGGCAGTAGTTTCCCGACCACAAGAACAAGCGGGACATTTGAGAGATGCTGCGAACACGATTCACAACATGACAAGTCAGCCAGTAAAGCCTGGCTTCATACCAAAGCAAAACTACTGCCGGCTCCACGAAAGCACCCAAAAAATACTCCAACCTCCATGAAAGCAACAGAAACTACTCCAAGCTACTTGAAAACAACCAGAAACTGCTCCAGGCTCCATGAAACCAACCAACCTCTGCGATATTGGATTGCACTCGAGGAAATGATTAGATATGAGACTTTAACAAAGCCTTAAACCTCTAAATAAAGCTCAATCCACGTCTGCTTCATGCAGCTGTTGCGGTCAGAGAATTAAATTCCACCACTTATCCACGTCGTTGATCCCCGACTGCAAAGCCGTCATGCTCTTGGTTATTGCACCGTAACTGACCATAATTTAGGTCTATAACAGGGAAAACTAAACTACACAACAGAAGGATCCAAAGGACGTGTAAATGACAATGCATTTCCATGCCTACTGCAGAGAACGAATACGATGTTGGCGCACTCTTGTGACATAGCACGGCTGAGGTCACAAACCTCGCTGGCATCTGGTCAACCAAAAGTTGGGTACTCGTCTCATTGGATGTTCTTATGCCGCCAGTTGAGCTCAAAGAGTCTAAAAACACCTGAAGAAAAACATGAATGGCATAGTCAACAATCTGCACCACGTATGTTGATTGAAATTATCTTCCAGGAATTCTCTACAAAACCAAACCGTTAAATCGCCCTACTACAATAAGCTCATAATTTAAGAAGTGGGTGATAGCAGATTAAACTTTTCCAAGCACGCGACAGATGACTGTCCTAACCAAAAGAGGCTCCTAACGACACCATAGGACAAGTATTTCAACCACCTCCCTACGATTGAAACAGTCCTAAAATTTTCACCCTCGAAATTCCAAGTAGGTCTTCCTCAATGAAGTTGGCAAAACAACATTCTTGTAATAATCGCCGTCCATTAAAACCCCTTCGAAGCAGCACTGTAGGTCGTGCGGGTATGCCCTCGTCTCTGCAAATGTTGACAGCAGCAGGTTCACATCTATATGACGATGTTCATATCCAGGTCATCAATGAAGACCCTGCCCATATGCAAGTCGTCATGATGCCTCACACACAAGGGAATGTGCTTCTTATTCAAAACATTTTGCACGGCCTTGATCCCCTCCAGGATCTGCGCCTCTCTGGCCGACCGCACCTTATGCCGCCCACCTGCCTTCTCAATCTGCCTGATGTGATGCATCTCCACATGCCGCTCCTGACACCCCTTCACAGCACACCTCTCCGCCAGTAGCCTCTTCCTCACAAGCCTCGCAAATAACATGTCAATGAGCTCCCCAGGCGGAGTGGGGTCCAAATCCACAATAAACTTCTTCTTGTACTCACTGATCTCCGTGGGAGTCAGATAAGCAGCCAGCGTCTTCCCATCCTTGGAAATCACCAGGCTCTTGGTGTGCTTAGCAATAATCTTACTAGAGCTCGACTTGTGTTTCTTAGCAAGCGTGTAGATAGCTGACCAACGGAGAAGGTAGTTCACAATGGCGCGCACTTTGCTGAGGTTGTCGCAGTAGGCATAGTACCTTAAGAGGCCGATTCCTATGCTGCGGTACCAGGTGACAATGCGGTGGTCTTCTTGGCTGGCGACTTGATCGATTGGTAACGGTCTAACTTTCTCATCTATGAACCCCTTTTTCTGCAGGAGTTCGTAGAGGAGCTTGACCGGAGCTTCTAAGGCAACAGGGGCTTCGAATGGTGTCACCATACGATGGTCCTCCCTCAGATTCTCATCATCTTCTTTGTGATGGAAATCGTCCTGCACACAAGAAAAGATGGCTATCGTTAATCCTTTGTGTTCGACAGAAAACAAAAGGTTACCGTTCCTTAACCTTCATGTCTTACACAAAAAGAAAAGGTACCATTCATTAACCCTTTCTGTTTTACAACTATGCATCACATCAACCACAACAAACTAGGCTACTAACCCTGCATAATTACAATTTTACAACTGAAATTATTTAATACAAAGCATATATTGAATTCTACACCGTATCCTATTTTCTCACAGTTTTTATAATCTTTTGGTGTTCACATCTAGAAAATGTACTGTAAAATCAAGATATAAACCTGTATGTATCCAGATTCTCACAACACCAATAAATACTACTCTACTTCCAGTTCCTTGTCCTTTAGACACTACATCCTTAAGATGAAAAAAATGACGTTCTAGGGTTTCTAAATGTACCAGATAAGAACAATAAAATTCAATAAAAAAGTCGCACAGATCAATACCATTAGATAGCCACGGAAACAACTACTTGTTAATCTCCTCATCCACTCCGAAAAATTATTACAAAACCATGTAAAAGTTGATAAAGTTTCGTCTGCTGCATTTAGGATTTTCAAAAAAAAAATCAGCCTATTCAACTTCTACTTCCAGTAAAACCTACAAAACCATGTAAACATTGATAATTCTTTGTCTACTGCATTTAGGAGTTTAGCCTGGATTGCACAATCAATGCACTCACCTCTAATTCTGCTCCTCCAACAGGTCGAGCAGCAGGATCATCAGCGTGCATCAACCGCGTCACTCCTCCTGCCCTCCCAGCAAAATCACTCGACTTCAACAATCTCGACGGAGCTGAAACCTGTCCATTCGCCTGCATTTTAAAACTATTAAACCCTTCCTTAAACCCTTAACCCTAAAACCCTGAGAATGGACTCCAAAAAGAGAATTGAAGAAAGATGCGGCAGGAGGAGCCTTCACCTGGTGAAAATCGGGGAGGAAGGCAGAGGATCGGCGGAAAACCAGCCTCGCTGCTTGCATCGGCCTCGCCATGGCCATCGTCAAGGCCTCCACGCTTCCTTCCAGTGCAAATTCCCAGCCACGACCAGAACAGGGAACGACCCAACCTGCCTGCTCACACTTCCACCCAATCACTGTCAAAAGCACACACTTCCTTCCACCTCCTCATCCCAACACAACCCTGCGCGAACAACCGAGCAATATCACGTTTCCACTCTCCCCGCTCCTCCTAAACCCGCCACTTGCTAAGTACTCTTTTCAACACTCAAGCCACCACATGCACCCCAAACTCAAACTACCCAGCAACGCCAGACTGATCAGTGCCCACAAAACAGAAACGCAGCAACACGAAAGACGACGCCACGCACAGGAACCGCCACCCCACCTGCTCCTAAAGTGTAACACTAACTCGAACGAAGAAGGCCGCCTCTGCCTTCGAAATGCACAGCTCCGGCTCAGGAGCGCGCTCCGCGCCAGCCTTTCTCCCTGCCACGGGCCGGGAACGCAAAGTGCGAACCTCGTCGAACCTTCGATCTGCGGCGGCGGGAAGGACCTCACCGTCCCAGCTCATGGCCGCCTCATCGAGACTCTCACACCGCAGAATCGACCTGAAACACAGTACGCACCATCATCGCATCAAACCCTACCTCATTGTCTATCTCTCCACCTCAAATTCGCTCCACAATCCTTCAAACCTGTGAACTCCTCTCATGATCTCCAACCGTAGCGCCACAGCTGGAGCTTAAATACACTCCACCATTACAGACACATGAGTTGTAGCAAAACCTCACCAAGGCGTAAGACATGGCGCGAGGTGAGAGTCAACAAAGCATTTGAAGGATGGACTTACAAATGCTTGATTGATGAGATCGCCCAAAACAATCCAAGCAACCAAGGAAGAGCAGAATGCATTTCGGTCTCGAGCTCAAGCACGTCATAGTCTTGGAGTCGAGCAACACAGCACGGGGCCCGAAAGGCGTGATGTCGGAGATGAATCTATCAGAGGACGTAGAGTTAGAATGCTGAGATCCACACATTTGGGTGATACCCAACTGCACTAAGGACGAAGTTCCGTCAAGCACGGGTGCCCAAAGGCGTGACTGCACCTGATGTCGGAGATGAATCTATCAGCGGGCGTAGAGTTAGAATTCTGGCATCTACACGATGAGTGATACGTGATACTTGATACGTTAAGGCGTGGCAGTTTTGATGTCGATGTCCCTTCTTCAAGCAATACTTTCGAAGCCCCCTCTCGACGGTTTGTACCTTGCGGTCCGCCAATCCATCTTCTTCGGGATGATTTCTTGAAGCAGTGTCGTGATCTATCATCACTTGCTCACACAACGTCTGAAATTCACTTAATTTATCACGTCCTTGGTTTGTGAGAAGTTCCGCTGGAGCTCCAAAGCGACTTAGATCACGATCAAGGAAAGAGTAAGCGGCTCCATCACTGAACTTGTCAGGCAGGGCTACCAGATCGATCCACTTCTAAAATTGTTCAATCATCACGAATACATATATGATGTGCCGAGGTGTCACTCGTAGTGGATATACAAAGTCCAAGCTCCACATGTATCCAAAGCCCATAATTAGTATTGGTTGCAAATGTGGCATTGGAGCGTTAAAATATGCTTGCACACAATCACAGACCATGGACCAAGCCATCAAAGCTTGAACTTGTGACTGCATTCCTCGCTACCTACAGTAAAGCTAGAGCAAGTTGCAAGTCCTCCGGACTCTTAAGTGCCTAAGGACTTCATGCGTGTCGTTGATAAGCTTCACAGTCTCTAACAGAGACCGCACAACCTTTCCGATACCATTGGGCCACACTTTCAAAAGGTGAGTCCTTTTACACACAAACTGTTTTGCTGTTTGTGCGACCTAGTTTCACTCTTTTGCGGACCACGTAGACACCACTTCTCCATTCTTCAGAAAGCCCATCACGTTCAAGTCTTCACAAATGTCTTTGGCGCCCCTAGATTCATCACCGCCATCTTTATCTACCATGGCCACAATAGCTTCTCCGATGTCATCTCCACGCATCACCAAGACACTTAGAAAGGCCGAACAATGTCAACCTGACAATAGATAGGCCTCATCCTCACCGTGCCACCTAGCGCCTGTAGCATCCAATTAATTTGGAATTGGATTGCGGTTAAGGCCGTCGACATTCATGTTCACCAATCTCACTCTATGCAACACCTCGAAGTTGTACTCCATCAATATCAAGGCCCATCACGCTAATTTCCTTATTAGTTTGTCAGATTCCATCGACCACTTAAAAAGTTTATGATCTGTAACCAATATAGAGTTGTTACCATTCAAAAATCAGCAATTGCCCATATTGCCGTCAAGCATTCTCCTTCATACAAGCTATATTGAGCCTCCGCGTTGTTGTTGGCTTGACTGGCATACACGATCACAAAGTCCTTCTGGTCGTCATCCATCTGCAAATAAAAGAATTTCAACAAGGATTGGTCTTTTGCCAAAAATTCCATGGGCAAATAAAAGAATTTCAATCCTTAGCCGGATGTCAAAGTTGGTAGGTGTAAAACTTTTCACATCGCTTCTCTATGTTGGTAGATTTACAATATCATTTTTCGAATTCATCTCCTCGCCTTGAAATTTGGCACACATGTTGTCAACATAGAGATGATCTTGTGCCAAACATTTCATGGTAAACTAACTAGTCTTCAGCCCTCAGTATGGCATCAAAGTTGGCAGTACATTGGACACTATTCCTAGAATTGGAAAAACGCCAATTTGAATGTCACCCTACTGTATATGAAAGGCAATGAAAATATAAATTCCAAGGATTGCCCTTATTGCATTGTATAAAATTCTTGAGTTCATTTCATGTATTAACTCAACCACTTGGTCATCCTTGTTAAAATCCATCGACCTTATGTCATCATATACATCCTCCCTACATTGGCTTTACATAATGCAATATTGTAGGTGTACCTCTAGATCGACGTTAATTCATTCCGAAATTGTATATCAAATTAATTGAGAAATTATTAAATGAAGAGGCCAAATTTGAAGAACATATTAATAAACAAAAGTTGCCGCATGGAGAGACATCAAGGGAAGTAAAGCTTGGAGAAGCCTTTGATTGTGAGAGATTATGCATTAAGAATTCTATTTGGAAGTCCAAGGACTTGGTTTCAAAATCCATGGTTTCCAAACATGCTTAAAATAGTAATCTGTGATTTTTTGCCAATATAAACTTAATTGCTATATCAATGCCGAACGGCCTTTTCCCAAATTAATTATTCATTTGGCATGGAAGTGTCAAACCACAGGTTTGCCTACATTACTACATACAAAATTATGCCATGTCATTTAGATATCTGAAGTGATGGTGGTTTTTGTTTGATTTTGGATTTGTTAATTTAGAGACTCCATAATCCTCATGATAAAAGCTTTGAGGCTGAATTAGAGGATTCATTTGGTTTGAAGTGTGGTTGGAATTCACTCCCAAATCCATCAATGTCTTTAGATGTTCAAATATACCTCCACTTGCAATCATTATTTATCTTAGTTTTGCTATCTTTGGTCTTTGAAGCTTGATAATAGATTTGCAACTCGCCACAAGTGCAAGGTGGATGGTAAAAAGGCACAACTTGCAATGAACTTATATAAAGATGTTTGAGGACAAATGCTTTAGGAACTATTTAGAATGAACTTGATTGTGAGTATTCTTTCACAAGAGAGGATAATTAGTAAAACCTTACCAACAACAATGAAGGTTGAAAGCATATCAAAATAAATATGTTTTGACTATTCATAGCCATCAACCAGGTCATCAAACTACGTCATTCAACGAATCACACATTGTACATTGATAGCCATAGATAATTATATACCACATACTACACATCTAGTAATTTCTAACATACCACTTAAAGACAATTGCAAACGATTGGCCAAAAAACTTGATGAATACTTCTTGGTTGTGTAACCACCAAGATCCAACCAATAATACTAAAAAGGCATTATCGCCACATGTATAGTCCACAAAAGACAACATGAGATAGATTTGGATTTCATGATAAAAAGAAAATGTTTGAATGACTTGCTAGAGTTGTCAAAAGGTATTGGTAGGTAAAAATATGCACTACCAATAATACCATCAAAATAAAGCCAACTCTCTTTCAATCAACCTAAGTAACCATTGACTATCACATCCTTTTACATGGACAATGGTATTACGCACATGCCTCACTTCAACATCTATTATATGAAATGAGAACATGGCCGCCTACACACTCGCTGCAATATCGATCGTGAAGTACCATCATCCATAATTCCCAACAACCCACAATCATTCTCTTCTAACACTTGCACGTCCACCAAATCTCGTCGCATAGCAGTATTTGCCTTTCCGCTGTAATCAACGTACCATCTAGATTGTTCATAATTACAATCTACCACCAAGAGATCTGATCCCGGAAGCCTTGACATGGCCGTGCAACCCCACATGCGAAGGCCTTGCAATGCTCTCAACACGCCCATATCCTCCAACTCACCGCCTTTCATAATTTCCAAACGTACCAACAAATTCAACTGCCTCAAAGATTGTGGTACCGACTCCAACCCACTACAACCAATTATAATCAAATTAGAAAGTCTTGACAGGTTGCCAATGGAGGATGGGAGCTCCGTTATGGATGTGCACTTGACAAGCCCTAGAGTGTTCAAACTCGACAACCCATCCAAGGAATCAGGCAAACTTTCCAAGCAATTGCATTTTACCAGACATAATACCCTCAACGCTTTGAGAGTAGTGATAGACTTTGGAAGTGCCCGCACACTCTCACACTTGCATAATTGCAACACTTCTAAACTCGTCAATAGCCCCATCGTTTCCGGAAGCTTTGTCATTGTTGGGCACCAATGGATGGAAAGCGAGTTAAGCTGGTCCACAACCTTCAGAGCTTTTGAACTATCCAACATGGTGGTTGCCTTATCACTGCAGCCCATCAACACCAAAGTGAAAAGGCCCTTGTTCATTTGTCCAACAACATCCACATGCCATTCTTCGTCAAGGGAAATACCTAGACTAGAAAGGCTATCCATCAGCCCAAGTGACATTGGCAATTGTGAAAGTGACGAACAATCTTCGAGGTGAAGCTTCTGTAAGAGAGAAAGCCCACACATTGAATCTGGCAATGCTTCAAGGCTCTTACAACCACCTAAATAAAGTGATACTAGTGACGTAAGCTGCCCAATTGAACTTGGCAACTCCCGCAATTCTTTACATCCAATTAACTCCAAGAGTTGGAGCTGAGATAAGCACCCTATCGAGTTGGGCAAGGTCGTGATTGATGTGCACCCAGTTAAATCCAACCTCAATAGATTTGGGCAAACCTGAAAAACAATACAGATGGAGAACAATCACATAAATTGAATGAGCCAACAAAAATAACCACCACAACACAAAACTTCAACTTCATGTTCATTATCACTTCACACCGTTGACTTTCATAAAACTTCCCATTAATGTGATAAAAGTATGGATTGTTTTTGCAATACAACTAATACAACGACGTGTTGCACTGTAATACATAACAACAATTCACATTTGAACAATCTACATTCAAATACTATGAAGTAGAGAAAAACTTCCCTCAACACACCTTGCACTACATAAAAACAAAACAAACTTAACCATTTTCACTATCCAATGACACTCAACCACTCTTGATCTTACTTGTGACATAAACACATACAAATCATAAGAAGCCAATTCATCATGGATGTAGTCCACCATACATACCTCCATAGCAGGATCACATCCAGCCCATATACTTGCCAATTTTGTACTTCCAGAAAAGTCCAAGGATACCAAGTTGGACAAATCCAAAATGGATAATGGTGCTTGTTGTAATGGCATGTTCCTCCATTGCAACCACCGTAGCGCTTTGCAAGCACTTCCAAAGCTACCACTCACATCACATCCATCCAATACGAGGTAGTGAAGATTGATGAACTTTGTCAAGTCGCTTGCCTCATATTTCCTCCTTTTGTTGTTTGCAAGACTAAGTGCCCTCAACCTATGTTCACTCTGTGAAACAAAAATTCACAATTCAAGTTCAAGTGTCATAATTTCAAACTCACAACTATTCTACAAAAGACTTTGGAAAAAATGAAGCACTTCAAACAAAAGCATATAGGACCAACAGAGATCTACTAACTCACTTGGAACACCTCCACCACCTTTCCACCCTCATCCCCCAAAACATGGCTTCCATTCACACTTCCAATGTCCTTTCCCATATCTTGTAAAAGCTTGTGCATCACCAACTCATGTCCACTTCCATTTGTTGCCCTTGACAAAACAATTAAAGACTTGTCGATCAACCGACGCAAAGACCAATTTGGTGTCTTGAAATAGCAACACTTCTTGCAACCTTTCCATATCTCCAAAACCTTCTCTTTCTCCCAACCATCAAACACACATGCAACATCCACAAACATCAACTTCTCCGATTCTAAAAGCTGATCATAGCTCCACCTAAGCACATCCATAACATTTGAACTTTCTTGCAACGCATCCACTGCCTCTGGCCATATACATTCCAAGTCGTCGTCTGATCTCTTGTCATATAAGCTTGATCCAACAACCTTCAATGCTAAAGGCAAACCACCACATGCCTTGATTACATCATCCACCAAAGCCTTGAACTTCTGGGGAGCTCCTTCCTCTCCAAAAGCATGCCAATTGAAAAGCTTTTGAGAGTCATTCCTCTCCAATGGAATCACTTCATACACGTCATACTTCCCTCCACTTCTACCACCAACCACATTCAAAACATGTCGATCACGAGACGTGGCAATGATGCAACTCCCACATGCAAGATGGCTAACGCTCAAGACCACGTCAACAAACTCAGGTCCTTCACAAAGATCATCAATTACAATCAAAACCGGCACTCTCCAAGATAGCACTTGCTCCTGTAACCTACTCGCCAAGCATTGTCCCACATCCAAATCCAAATGTGCACCATGACCCATCTTCAAGAAGCTTGTAGCTTGAAAGCGCTTCCCATGTCCAACAAGACGCTGCTGAATCACTTCAGCAAGAGTCGTCTTGCCAACCCCACCCACGCCAACTAGCCCCAAAAACCTTGTGCCGCTCCCAAGCCTCTCCAATTTCTTCATGCATGTCTCAAAGTGGCCTTCCATGCCTACCAAGTGTGGACCGACCAGCAACTCCTCATGAGTAGGCATCAAACCCATTATCGCATCCACCACTTCTTGTTTCAGCTCCGCTTCATCCCTACAACCCAAACACAACAAGCTCTCCCCATCAATTCTAAAAGCTGCACACCACTTGAGCTAACTTGAGGCTAAGACTTTCACTCTTCTAAAAGGTTTCATACCATTCTCATTCAGTGATAATCCAATCAGATAACAATCTATACTCTTGATGATAAGAGACTCAACAATTAACACAATCTTGCTCCAAAACGATGCCAAACCATGCGACATTTATCACTCAAACTTCACTTTAGAGCCCAAAAATCATCAATCATCAATCTCAAGAATAAAGCTCTCCACTTCACATGTCAAAACGAACCATCATTCCAATATGACAAAATCAAGCTCGTCATGACACATGGTGACTCACATGGACTTCACAAACATACAGCTGCAAGCATCATCAATATGCACAAATTCACAAACATATCAACTCACCCCTTGTAATCACACAACCGGAAGCAGAATCCAGTTATGTTCCCCAACTTCCCAAGAGCATCAGCCCACTCCTCCACTTGCTCAACTGTCTCCCTCGACTTGTGCTTCTCAAATGCCTCTCTAAACAACCCACTCTCCACCCGCCTCAAGTGCCAAGGCTCCACATTGTAAAACACCGGAATCACCGGCTTGCCGCTCCTCATTATGGCCACCAATTCAGTCAAGCAATACTTGGACTCCGCGTACCCTTCCGATACCACAGCCACATGCACCCTTGCCACCTCCAACGCTGCATCAATTGATCCCAAACCATGGCCTCCCTTCACCAACGATTTCTTGTCTAGGAACGGACTCAACCCTGCCAACTTCAGTGCCTCGTACAAGTGGGATACAAAGCACCCCTTCACATCCGGCCCACGGTGGTTCAGGAACACGTCGTAGTCATCCACCACAGAGACAGAAGAGGACGTCGACGCCGACCACAACTCTCGCGGCCGTTTGCGAGACCCCCAGGGTATTCCACCAGACTCTTCCGCCATGGCTACCGCTCCTCCTCAATCACTGTCAGTCTCGAGAGAGGAATAGCAGATTCCAGACATACAACCTGCTCACAAAGCGTACCACGAACTAAAGCAAAGAACGACGCCTCTGGCTCTGAAACGCACCGGTTCAGATCAAGAGCCCATTCCACGGCAGCCTCTCTCCCTGCCACGCGCCGGGAACGCGAAGTGTGAACCTCGTCGGTCCTCCGATCTGCGCGTCCCACCTCATGGCCGCCTCATCGAGACTCACACCGCAGATCCGACCTGAAACACAGCAAGCACCATCATCGCATCAAACCCTACCACATTGACTCACTTTCCACCTCCAATTCGCTCCACAATCCTTCAAACCTGTGAACTCCTCTCATGATCTCCAACCGTAGCGCCACAGCTTGAACTTAAACACACTCCAGAATAATAGACACACAAGTTGTAGCTAGAGCAAGCTAAGGCGTAAGAAATGGCGCGAGGTGAGAGCAAACAAAACTGCGACACCAGAAGAAAGATCACGGAAAACCCAATCTCACAACGTAAATCCAGCCTACTCCTGCACCACCGACATCTCAAAATACTCTCCACAAAGCCGTCGAACCTGTTCAAACTCCATCGACGATCCCCAACCCTAGCGCCAGAACTGGAATGCACTCCAGAATTACAAACAAATGAAATAACACAAAAGGTGATTTTAGAAGCTTTTAAGAATTCAAGCAAGGAAGCTCATGCATTTCGATTTCGAGCTCAAGCACGTCATAGTCTTCGACTCGACCAATCACAGCACGGGACCGATAGGCGTGGCTGCACCTGATGTTGGAGAGAGCGGACCAATGGACCTCCACACTTCCTTCCAGTGCAAATTCCCAGCCACGACCAGAACAGGGAACGACCCAACCTGCCTGCTCACACTTCCACCCAATCACTGTCAACAGCACACAATTCCTTCCACCTCCTCATCCCAACAAAACCCTGCGCGAACAACCGAGCAATCTCACGTTTCCACTCTCCCCGCTCCTCCTAAACCCGCCACTTGCTAAGTACTCTTTTTAACACTCAAGCCACCGCATGCACCCCAATCTCAAACTACCCAGCAACGCCAGACTAATCAGTGCCCACAAAACAGAAAAGCAGCAACACGAAAGACGACGCCACGCACAGGAACCGCCACCCCACCTGCTTCTAAAGTGTAACACTAACTCGAACGAAGAAGGCCGCCTCTGCCTTCGAAATGCACAGCTCCGGCTCAGGAGCGCGCTCCGCGCCAGCCTTTCTCCCTGCCACGGGCCGGGAACGCAAAGTGCGAACCTCGTCGAACCTTCGATCTGCGGCGGCGGGAAGGACCTCACCGTCCCAGCTCATGGCCGCCTCATCGAGACTCTCACACCGCAGAATCGACCTGAAACACAGTACGCACCATCATCGCATCAAACCCTACCTCATTGTCTCTCTCTCCACCTCAAATTCGCTCCAAAATCCTTCAAACCTGTGAACTCCTCTCATGATCTCCAACCCCAGCGCCACAGCTGGAGCTTAAATACACTCCACCATTACAGACACACGAGTTGTAGCAAAACCTCACCAAGGCGTAAGACATGGCGCGAGGTGAGAGTCAACAAAACTGCGACGCGAGAAGAGAGATCACGGAAAACCGACTCTCACACCGCAAATCATACCTGAAAAACCAGGCACCCCGCTGCACCACCGACACCTCAAACCCTAGCTCATCATCTCAAAATCTTCTCCACAAATCCGCCAAACCTGTGCAAACTCCACCGACGATCCCAAACCCTAGCGCCAGAACTGGAATCCACTCCAGAATTACAAACACATGAAACAACACAAAAGCTTTTGAAGATGCTTTGAGAAGAATATTGCTGAAGCATTTGAAGGATGAACTGATGAGATCGCCCAAGCAACCAAGGAAGACTAGAATGCATTTCGGTCTCGAGCTAAAGCACGTCATAGTCTTGGAGTCGACCAACACAGCACGGGGCCCGAAAGGCGTGATGTCGGAAATGAATCTATCAGGGGACGTAGAGTTAGAATGCTGAGATTTACACATTTGGGTGATACCTAACTGCACTAAGGACGAAGTTCCGTCAAGAACGGGTGCCCAAAGGCGTGACTGCACCTGATGTCGGAGATGAGTCTATCAGCGGGCGTAGAGTTAGAAGTCTGACATCTACGCAGCGGGTGATACTTGATATGTTAAGGCGTGACAGTTTTGATGTCACCAGTTTAGGCGTACTACACTAAGTTGAGGCTTTACATCGACGTAAAATATGTGACCTGAACATTTTACACATGATTTTTATAATTGTTCAACTTCTACCTCCTTGATCATTCATAATGGTTGTTCAAAGTTAATGAAATCGAAAGCTAGGATTGTGGTGAGCAAGATTGATGATTAATCAATCAGCAAAGAATTGTTTAGAGACAAACTTCAATCAAGGTTATATTGCATGAGTATGGAACTATTTTACATAGTAAGTGGCATTGTACTTGCACGTATTCATTGTCTGTGATATATTCGGCAATGTATATCAAAATATTCCAAGAGTTTTGCAATTCCAAATCAGTATTTAACTCAAGCGACTATGCATGCAATACAAGTCCATATCTAATTTTCAAATTTGGGGTGTAGTTCTTCAAGGGTTATATTTAAATAGAGGTTTTACAAAATATGGTTGCATGCACTCCAAAAGGTGGAGAAATCATGATCAAGATTGCAATGTCACTTCTATTATGCCACCTTATGCAATGTCTGAAAACTCTAACTCCAAAGCATATCCTAAGAATTGGGATATCAAGATGTCTAACATGAATAAGGTTCCTAGTTAAAGTTTTTGCTCTCTCACTTAAGGGTATCAGAGTCTTTCAACAACTATCTAACTTCTACGTAAGGATTACAGTTCTTAACAACATCAAAATTAAAGTCTATTAATACAAATATAAATATAAATAAATATTTTTAGAGGCTTTTGATTTCTGAAGGAGGGCGGGCAATTAAGCAATTTGCTAGGTTATTCAAAAAAATCTAAAGTATTCTCGTACAACTTACCAACGCCATTTTGTTTGCAACTTTATAGTAACAAAAATGATTGTAGTGCAAAATTTTCACAGCAAGATGTGTCAAAAAATTTCAAGCAATTTGCAAAAAACAATGAAGGATCCGTAGCTGGCCATGACATATAGAGCATGGTAGGGAAGAGACTACAACTGAGTTGGAGTTTTGATGAAGGCCATGAGAAAGGAGTTGTTTGTCAAGAGCATTTGTAACCCGATGAGCTTGTTGCAAGTAGGATACTTGAGTGTTCTTTGCAAGGAATACCATGTGGCTCTGGGATTTATAGGACAACAGTCTCAAGCACCAACAGTCCAAAATGCAGGTGCTGCAACGAGCAATACTAAATAGCAGGTTCAAATAGTAGAAGTACCACTCAGACCATTAGTAGCAAAAGTAGGACTGGCTGTGGGCAGCGCAATAGTGGAACTCTTGAAGGCTAAGGAGGAAGATCACATCAACTCGTCTTCCCCTCATTCATCTATCCATCAGGGCGAATCTTGTTGCAGAGCAAAGAAGCACCCGAGGCATCAGCTGGTGGATTCCGAAGATGAGGAGAACAACACGATCTTTAAGCTTGAGGAGGATGAATACACTTCGTCAAGAGCAAAGGAAGATGAGCTCCTTAAAGGAAGGTTGGAGATTCTCATTGAGAAGATCCAACAAAAAGACCAAGAACTTGCACGACTCACTTTGGAGTTGGGACATGCTCAAGAGAAGAGTAGTCAAAACGAGGAAAGAGCAAGGACTTTGACGATTCAGCTCAAGGATCAGGAACAGGCGCATTTGGCTGCTATCACTATTTTGAGATCATAAGTGGAACAACTCACACTACAAGATACAAATTATTAGAAGATTTCTACTATCTTGCAAGCAAAGCGTGATCAAGCCACGACTGAAGCAAGAACCAATGACATGCGTTTCAAGGTCAACTCCTATGACGAGTTGCAAAAAGAGTTTATTCGCCAAGACCGAGAGTTTACCAGAATGACAACACTGCTGCACGATACTAAGGATGCGGCAGCAATACATCTAAAGACAAGACTCAAAACGAGAAGCAAATTCAAGAGTTGTAGCTCCGTTTGACAAATAATCCGGGTGTACCAAAGTTGGCAATAGGCGATAAGGGAGGATGCTGCAGCTATCAACCTATGGAGATGGATGTCATGAAGGAAGACCTTCGTAAGATGGCTGCATGCAATGACAACTTGTACAACCAAGTCGACAAGCTGAAGGCCCAGATTGCACAACTCCATGATAAATTATGGAAGTTGGATGCAAAAAACCCCCCTTCCCACTCAACTCCTTCCCTCTCTCTTTCCTATTGATGGTAGAGATGGAGCAAGGAGCCATCTTAATCTTGGAAAATTTCAAGAGGTATGGAATGCTAGAGTCAAGATGGTAAAACCAAATCTGCTGGTAGAGATTATAGCTTGCCGTGACCTATTAGTAGGAGACATCAAGCAGATACTACTAGTTATGGCAATATGGGAGCCCGAGCACTCCTATATTATCTAGACCTAGAGCTTCACATTGAGAGGAAAAGGTAGTTGGACCATGCCATGGAAGATACACGACATATTGATATGGCAGTGTATCAAAATATGTTGAAGCAGATCTGCGCCAAGGAATTACGATCAGAAGTTTACAGAACTTGGCTAGTCGGAGTTGAAGGACCATTGGTCAAGATTAAGGATAAACAAGTTTTGCGCAGCTCCTTAAGATGTGTGCTGAAGCGTGAAAGTTGGGTGAAGAAGGGCAAATTATTTGCCAATCATTATGTATATACAGCAGACAAGGCAATAAATCGTCTACAATAGTCGGCTCAATCCTTGAGAACGAATAGCCTTCCACGGCTGATGCTGTAGAGTGCAACACCATTCCACTACGCATCGAAGTATATGAATTGATGATTGCCCATGGACTAATTGTCGACCTTCCAAAGGCAAAATCAATGCTCAAGGTACGATACCTTGGACACATGAATGAACTATTTGACATGCCAGAGGCAAAGGCATAATATATTTTAAGTTGGAAGGCATTGGAGTGGAATTTGAGAGACTATAGTCTTTTGACTACCAACACTATTTCTGCAGATATTGCATATCGAGAGGTTTCCAAGGATTGCGACCCTAAGTTGCTCCCTGCAATAGTACAGATGGATCCTAGATTTTCTAATAGTCCAAGGCGTTGTAAGTGGGATCCGGAGGCAATGATAGACTCCATTAAGTACAATTGGCCTTCAATTGATGGCAACTTTAAGAGTTGGCAAGAATGTGCCCATTTGTACGAGGTATTCCACGATCTACTCAAGGGTGATCAGGATCTTGTGTGCTTCCGAGCAGCCTACTTCTGTGCAGTTCTAGCCAGATAGTGCACACAGTTCAAGCTGCGGATGGATGTCAACACCTACAATCTGGCGCGCCCAGAGTTCCTTCTGCCACTCAAGTTGCAGTAATGTCGAGCGATGTGAAAACGAATAATCGAGGTCTATCACTCATTTTATTTGAGGTGTATACTTGAGTCTCATCAATGAGATGGGCACATCAAAGAAGAATCCCTCTACGCGATGCCTGAGATATCAAACGACAAATAATCTAGCACTAGTGCAAGAGGACGAGGACATACGCAAGGCGGTTAGCAAGCAGAAGATCGAGGTTGCTAGGCGTAGCACGCAACAACAAGATGCACGACGTAATCTCCATCAGGAGCACTAGGGTTACAACTTGTCAAACAAAACGGTAGAGCTAACAACAATCAAGCGGACAACTTGTAAGTGAAACCTAGATAGAGCCCTAGATTAGATTTTGACAAGTGCCTCAAAAAGCTTAGAAGAGGGCTATGTAGTGCAGAAATTTTACTTTTCAAATTCTATTCGGCTTAGCAATGTGAATAGGATTCATATGAAGCACTAGTTGACAAATAGTATAAAATAGTGTGAACATTTACCCTAATTTTTGGAATAGTGTGAAGAAGACCGATAGGCGGTTAAGTTAGGTAGTGGAGTACAAGTTATAAGAGTAGTTATGGTAGTTGGGAGTGAAGATCATTGGTCTAGGTCAAAATACCAATAATCACGAGAGGAATATAAATGAACTGAATGCAACTTAGGAAACACCACATTTTTCTCACTTTGAATGTATGTCCTAAGCTCGTGTTTGTAACTTTCAATTTTATGGTATACAAGCCTAGTTTCATGATTGCGGATCTGTTGGTGTAATTTATGCATTACCAGTGGGCTACATTACAACTAAAATATTAATTAGAGATTAAAGAATGACAGAATCATAGTCCATGGGATTTGGTGGCTGATTGGTGGAGACCAATAGTCATTGATTGAGCATTATCGGTCGGAATCCACAATGTGCCAATATGTGATATTGGTGCACAATTAATGGCTAAAAAATAAACAGATGTATGAAGGTTACAATTAATCAAAGTTTTAGCCAATTCTCAGTCACCACACTGAGAATGTTATAATGTATAATTTGTCTTAAATACTACCAATATCCATAACTAAATTGAGCATCATAAATGGAGGATCTATGGAGCACTATAGTAATTGAGACTTTCCATTATTTAACCATTTGTCAAATCCTTTTACGACGGTAAACACTGAGTGAGAAGAGGAGTTATAAAAACCATAAAGCAATAATTACAATTAGTCATGAATGACTGTTGTAATCCCCCTTATTCTAAAACTGAGATGAGTGGATAGAGAGTGAAGTAAAATGCATACAATTACATTGTTTGTCTGATAGAATTGCCAAGAGAAATTAAGCCTATAATGTATGAAATAAGGATTGATCATCCTTAGTCATTAAATTAGAAGGAAATACAAATTCATACAAAAGAAATTTATGTCATTGTAGTATGAATTGAAGCATTAAAAGATCATGTAGGTGAAGCATGACGAATAGTGAAGGTAAATTGAGATGAAAAGAATTGTCAAGAGAGAGAGCAATTGAGAAGAAGGAAAATTAAGACCATAGAGCCATGAGTGGGCCGAGAGAGTCTTGAGAATTTATATCAATGACCATGTTGTCATAAGTTGGCGGCTAGATGCCTTTTGAATTAAAGTTTGACCAAGTGTACATTAAGTCAAGCTAAAGAAAAAAGAGATTGTTCGTATGTGTCAAGAGATTGACGACATAAAACCAGATCATTTGCCATAAGGAAGTATTAGTGAAAGAACACATAGATTTGATAGGATTATCAATAACAACAATTATATAAAGAGTGAGATATAATTGTTGGCTAGTGTTTTTTTGAATGAAATGTTTTGCAGGTATGATGAAATGATTAACTTAAGGCGGACCAGTGGAACAAAAGTGGGAAGCCAGGATAGAATTCTGCTTCCAAAAGCTCATGGCAATGTAGAGTAGCTAGCATAGTTGTGAATTCTAATAAAAGAAAGTAGCAATTAGATTTGGCAATGGAATTGATTATGATGCATTGATCATGAAAAGACAAATTGTATCACTCACTAAAACACTTAAAGACTACTTGTGTCCTGTAGTGAGGGGATCCCACACAGTCACAAATGCATGTTTAACCACTAATTGACCGTAAGAGTGTAGAATGCACTCACTAGAAAAGCACAAGGGTTAATTAACACACCTGTAATGCATAATTTGTTATCTTAAGCAATTTGTTAAACAAAAGACATTCCTATCTAACATTTGACCTTAGTTATTAAAAGATGGACTCAATTAAGCCTTCCTAAGATCCCCCACTGAGAAATTTTCTTGGATTTTTTTTACAAGACAAATTTACCCTCTACAAGTGCTTATGAAAGATGGCGCACCTGGCCATCACAACAAAATATGTGAAGAATGAAAACAAACATGCTTTTTTAAGAAGCTCAATTGACCTCCAAACTCTCATAATCTTAATCCAACCGAGAACCTCTGAACGATTCTAAGAGATGTTGTGCAATATCGTAAGGCATGCCCTAGAAACATAGATGCCTTGAAGGTAGTTATTGAAAGAGAGTAGAAGATAGTCAATGGTACAAAGCTCGTTCAACTATGTCACTCTAAGCCCTCTACATTACAAGCAACAATTGACACTAAGGGATGACATATACGTTGGTTGATATTGAATATTTTTTTTGAATGCATCTTTTGGCCTTCATATCTATTGCACATGTTATTAAATAGAGATGATCATGTGCTAGATATTCCACAGTGAAGTAACAAATTTTCAGCCCTAAGAAAGGTGTTGAAGTTGGAATTAGTCAAATGGTTTCTAAGTTTGATTGTCATAACTACACATGTTGGTAGATTTGGAATATTTTATTTCGTGTGAATCTCTTGAACTTGAATTTTTTCACACATGTAATCAAGTTTCAACAAGGATTGGTCTTATGCCAAAAATTCCATGGGCAAATAAAAGAATTTCAATCCTTGGCACGGTGTCAAAGTTGGTAGGTGTAAAAATTTTCTCATCGCTTCTCTATGTTGGTAGATTTACAATTTCCTTTCTTAAATTCATCTCCTTGCCTTGAAATTTGGCACACATGTTGTTAACATAGAGATGATCATGTGCCAAACATTTCATGGTAAACTAACTATTTTTCAGCCCTCTGTAGGACATCAAAGTTGGCAGTACATTGGACACTATTCCTGGAGAGACATCAAGGGAGGTGGAGCTTGGAGAAGCCTTTGATTGTGGGAGATTATGCATTAAGGATTCTATTTGGAAGTCCAAGGACTTGGTTTCAAAATCCATAGTTTTCAAAACATGCTTAAAATAGTAATCTGTGATTTTTTGCCAACATAAACTTAATTGCTATATCAATGCCGAGCGGCCTTTTCCCAAATTAATCTTTCATTTGGCATGGAGGTGTCAAACCAAAGGTTTGCCTACATTACTACTTACAAATTTATGCCATGTCGTTTAGATATCTGAAGTGATGGTGGTTCTTGTTTGATTTTGAATTTGCCAATTTAGAGGCACCATAATCCTCATGATAAAAGCTTTGAGGCTGAATTAGAGGATTTATTTGGTTTGGAGTGTGGTTGGAATTCACTCCCAAATCCATCAATGTCTTCAGATGTTCAAATATACCTCCACTTGCAATCATTATTTCTCTTAGTTTTGCTATCTGTGGTCTTTGAAGCTTGACAATAGATTTGCAACTCTCCACAAGTGCAAGGTGGATGGTACAAAGGGACAATTTGCTACGAACTTATATAAAGATGTTTGAGGACAAATGCTTTAGGAACTATTTAGAATGAACTTGATTGTGAGTATTCTTTCACAAGAGAGGATAATTTGTAAAACCTAACCAACAACAATGAAGGTTGAAAGCAAATCAAAATTAATATGTTTTGGCTATTCATAGCCATCAACCATGTCAACAAACTACGTCATTCAACGAATCACACATTGTACATTGATAGCCATAGATAATTATATACCACATACTACACATCTAGTAATTTCTAACATACCACTTAAAGACAATTGCAAACGATTGGCCAAAAAACTTGATGAATACTTCTTGGTTGTGTAACCACCAAGATCTAACCAATAATACTAGAAAGGCATTGTGGCCACGTGTATAGTCCACAAAAGACAACATGAGATAGATTTGTATTTCATTATGAAAAGAAAATGTTTGAATGACTTGCTAGAGTTGTTAGAAGGTATTGGTAGGTAAACTATGCACTACCAGCAATACCAACAAAATAAAGCCAACTCTCCTTCAATCAACCTAAGTAACCATTGACTACCACATGCTTTGGCATACTTTTACATAGACAGTGGTACCATGCACATGCCTCCAACTTCAACATCTATTATACGAGATGAGAACATGGCCGCAAACACACTCGCTGCAATATTGGTCGTGAAGTCCCATCATCCATTATTCGTAACAACCCACAATCATTCTTCTCTACCACTTGCACTTCCACCAAATCTCGTCGCATAGCAGAATTTGCCCCTCCATTGAAGTCAACGAACTCTCCAGATCTTCTATGATTACAATCTACCACCAAGAGATCTGATCCCGGAAGCCTTGACATGGCCGTGCAACCCCACATGCGAAGGCCTTGCAATGCTCTCAACACGCCCATATCCTCCAACTCGCCGCCTTTCATTATTTTCAAATGTACCAACGAATTCAACTGCCTCAAAGATTGTGGTATCGACTCCAACCCACTGCAACCAAGTATAGATAAATCACTAAGTCTTGACAAGTTGCCAATGGAGGATGGGAGCTCCGTAATGGATGTGCACTTGACAAGCCCTAGAGTGTTCAAACTCGACAACCCATCCAAGGAATTGGGCAAACTTTCCAAGCTGTTGCATTCTATCAGCCATAATTTCCTCAAGGCTTTGAGATATGTGATAGACTTTGGAAGTTCCCGCACACTCTCACACTTGCATAATTGCAATTTTTCTAAACTCGTCAATAGCCCCATCGTTTCCGGAAGCTTTGTCATTGTTGGGCACCAATAGATGTAAAGCGTGTTAAGCTGGTCCACAACCTTCAGAGCTTTCGAACTATCCAACATGGTGGTTGCCTTATCACTGCAGCCCATCAACACCAAAGTGAAAAGCCCCTTGATCATTTGTCCAACAACATCCACATGCCATTCTTCGTCAAGGGAAATACCCAAACTAGAAAGGCTATCCATCAGCCCAAGTGACATTGGCACTTGTGAAAGTGACGAACAATCTTCGAGATGAAGCATCTGTAAGAGAGAAAGCCCACACACTGAATCTGGCAATGCTTCAAGACTCTTACAACCACCTAAACGAAGTGATACTAGTGACGTAAGCTGCCCAATCGAACTTGGCAACTTTTGCAATTCTTTACATCCAACTAAGTTCAAAAATTGAAGCTTTGATAAGCACCCTATGGAGTTGGGCAAGGTCGAGATTGATGTGCACCAATTTAAATTCAACCTCAATAGATTTGGGCAAACCTGAAAAACAATACAGATGGAGAACAATCACATAAATTGAATGAGCCAACAAGTTTAATCACCACAATACACAACTTCAACTTCATGTTCATTATCACTTCACACCCTTGACTTTCATAAAACTTGCTATAAATGCGCTATGCGTATGGACAGTTTATGCAATTCTACTACTACAACGACGTGTTGCACTATATTACATAAGAGCAATTCACATTTGAACAATCTACATTCACATACTATGAAGCAGAGAAAAACTTCCCTCAACACATCTTCCACTACAAAAAAACAAAACAAACTTAACCATTTTCACTGTCCAATGACACTCAACCACTCTTGATCTTACTTGTGACATGAACACACTTTCAAATCATAAGAAGCCAATTCATCATGGATGTAGTCCACCATACATACCTCCATAGCAGGATCACATCCAGCCCATATACTTGCCAATTCTGTACTTCCAGAAAAGTCCAAGGATACCAAGTTGGACAAATCTAGAATGGATAATGGTGCTTGTTGTAATGGCATGTTCCTCCATTGCAACCACCGTAGCTCTTTGCAAGCACTTCCAAAACTACCACTCACATCGCATCCATCCAGTACGAGGTAGTGAAGATTGTTGAACTTTGACAAGTCGCTTGCCTCATATTTCCTCCTTTTGTTGTTTGCAAGACTAAGTGCCCTCAACCTATGTTCACTCTGTGAAACAAAAAAATTACAATTCAAGTTTTAGTGTCATAATTTCAAACTCACTCACGACTACTCTACAAAAGACTTTGGAAAAAATGAAGCACTTCAAACAAAAGCATCGAGGACCTACACAGATCTACTAACTCACTTGAAACTGCTCCACCACCTTTCCACCTTCATCCTCCCAAACGTGGCTTCCATTCACACTTCCAATGCCCTTTCCCATATCTTGTAAAAGCTTATGCATCACCAACTCATGTCCATTTTGATTTGTTACCCTTGACAAAACAATTAAAGACTTGTCGATCAACCGACGCAAAGACCAATTTGGTGTCTTAAAATTGCAACACTTCTTGCAACCTTTCCATATCTCCAAAACCTTCTCTTTCTCCCAACCATTAAACACACATGCAACATCCACAAACATCAACTTCTCCGATTCTAAAAGCTGATCATAGCTCCACCTAAGCACATCCATAACATTTGAACTTTCTTGCAACGCATCCACTGCCTCTGGCCATATACATTCCAAGTCGTCTTCTGATCTCTTGTCATATAAGCTTGATCCAACAACCTTCAATGCTAAAGGCAAACCACCACATGCCTTGATTACATCATCCGCCAAAGCCTTGAACTTCTCGGGAGCTTCTTCCTCTCCAAAAGCATGCCAATTGAAAAGCTTTTGAGAGTCATTCCTCTCCAATGGAGTCACTTCATACACGTCATACTTCCCTCCACTTCTACCACCAACCACATTCAAAACATGTCGATCACGAGACGTGGCAATGATGCAACTCCCACATGCAAGATGCCTATTGCTCAAGACTGCGTCAACAAACTCGGCCTTCTCACAAAGGTCATCAATTACAATCAAAACCGGCACTCTCCAAGATAGCACTTGCTCCTGTAACCTACTCGCCAAGCTTCGTCCCACATTCATATCCAAATGTGCACGATGACCCATCTTCAAGAAGCTTGTAGCTTGAAAGCGCTTCCCATGTCCAACAAGACGCTGCTGAATCACTTCAGCAAGAGTCGTCTTGCCAACCCCACCCATGCCAACTAGCCCCAAAAACCTTGTGCCGCTCCCAAGCCTCTCCAATTTCTTCATGCATGTCTTAAAGTGGCCTTCCATGCCTACCAAGTGTGGACCGACCAGCAACTCCTCATGAGTAGGCATCAAACCCATTATCGCATCCACCACTTCTTGTTTCAGCTCCGCTTCATCCCTACAACCCAAACACAACAAGCTCTCCCCATCAATTCTAAAAGCTGCACACCACTTGAGCTAACTTGAGGCTAAGACTTTCACTCTTCTAAAAGGTTTCATACCATTCTCATTCGGTTATAACCACATCACATAACAATCTATACTCTTGATGATAAGAGACTCAACAATTAACACAATCTTGCTCCAAAACGATGCCAAACCATGCGACATTTATCACTCAAACCTCACTTTAGAGCCCAAAAACTAGAAAACTACTCTTTCATGTTTACCTCCACTACAACCATACATAAGGCTCTCATTCTTTCATCAATCTCAAGAATAAAGCTCTCCACTCCACATGTCAAAACGAACCATCATTCCAATATGACAAAATCAAGCTCGTCATGACACATGGTGACTCACATGGACTTCACAAACATACAGCTGCAAGCATCATCAATATGCACAAATTCGCAAACATATCATCTCACCCCTTGTAATCACACAACCGGAAGCAGAATCCGGTGATGTCTGCCAACTTCCCAAGAGCATCAGCCCACTCCTCCACTTGCTCAACTGTCTCCCTCGACTTGTGTTTCTCAAATGCCTCTCTAAACAACCCACTCTCCACCCGCCTCAAGTGCCAAGGCTCCACATTGTAGAACACCGGAATCACCGGCTTGCCACTCCTCATCATGGCCACCAATTCACTCAAGCAATACTTGGACTCCGCGTACCCTTCCGACACCACAGCCACATGCACCCTTGCCACCTCCAACGCTGCATCAATTGATCCCAAACCATGGCCTCCCTTCACCAACGATTTCTTGTCTAGGAACGGACTCAACCCTGCCAACTTCAGTGCCTCGTACAAGTGGGATACAAAGCACCCCTTCACATCTGGCCCACGGTGGTTCAGGAACACGTCGTAGTCATCCACCACAGAGACAGAAGAGGACGTCGACGCCAACCACAACTCTCGCGGCCGTTTGCGAGACCCCCAGGGTATTCCACCAGACTCTTCCGCCATGGCTACCGCTCCTCCTCAATCACTGTCAGTCTCGAGAGAGGAACAGCAGATTCCAGACAAACAACCTGCTCCCAAAGCGTACCTCGAACTAAAGCAAAGAAAGACGCCTCTGGCTCTGAAACGCACCGGTCCGGCTCAGGAGCCCATTCCACGGCAGCCTCTCTCCCTGCCACGCGCCGGGAACGCAAAGTGTGAACCTCGTCGGTCCTCCGATCTGCGCGTCCCACCTCATGGCCGCCTCATCGAGACTCACACCGCAGATCCGACCTGAAACACAGCAAGCACAATCATCGCATCAACCCTACCTCATTGTCTCTCCCTCCACCTCCAATTCGCTCCACAATCCTTCAAACCCGTGAACTCCTCTAATAGCATCCAACCGTAGCGCCACAGCTTGAGCTTAAACACACTCCAAAATTACGTACACAAAAGTTGTAGCTAGAGCAAGCTAAGGCGTAAGAAATGGCGCGAGGTGAGAGCAAAAACTGCGACACGAGAAGAGCGATCACGGAAAACCCAATCTCACAACGTAAATCCAGCCTACTCCTGCACCACCGACATCTCAAACCCTACCTCATCATCTCAAAATCCTCTCCAGAAACCCGTCAAACCTGTCCAAACTCCACCGAGGATCCCAAAC
Organism: Bryoerythrophyllum caledonicum; assembly: GCA_963971425.1. Taxonomy (NCBI): domain Eukaryota; kingdom Viridiplantae; phylum Streptophyta; class Bryopsida; order Pottiales; family Pottiaceae; genus Bryoerythrophyllum; species Bryoerythrophyllum caledonicum. Next base: position 12,585,098 of record OZ020516.1, read on the forward strand.
CCTAGCGCCAGAACTAGAATGCACTCCAGAATTACAGACACATGAAATAACACAAAAGATGATTTTAGATGCTTTTAAGAATTCAAGCAGGGAAGGTCATGCATGTCGATTTCGAGCTCAAGCACGTCATAGTCTTCGACTCGACCAATCACAGCACGGGTGCCGATAGGCGTGGCTGCACCTGATGTTGGAGAGAGAGGACAAGGACAGACCAGGACCAATGGACCTTCACGCTTCCTTCCAGTGCAAATTCCCAGCCACGACCAGAACAGGGAACGACCCAACCTGCCTGCTCACACTTCCTTCCACCTCCTCATCCCAACACAACCCTGCGCGAACAACCGAGCAAACTCACGTTTCCACTCTCCCCGCTCCTCCTAAACCCGCCACTTGCTAAGTACTCTTTTCAACACTCAAGCCACCACTTGCACCCCAAACTCAAACTACCCAGCAACGCCAGAGCGATCAGTGCCCACAAAACAGAAACGCAACAGCACGAAAGAGGACGCCACGCACAGAAACCGGCACCCCATCTGCTCCTAAAGCGTATCACTAAATGGAACGAAGAAGGGCTCGAGAAGAGAGATCACGGAAAACCGACTCTCACACCGCAAATCCTACCTGAAAAACCAGGTTCCCCGCTGCACCACCGACACCTCAAACCCTAGCTCATCATCTCAAAATTCTCTCCACAAATCCGCCAAACCTGTGCATACTCCACCGACGATCCCAAACCCTAACGCCAGAACTGGAATCCACTCCAGACTGACAAACACATGAAACAACACAAAAGGTGACGAAGATGCTGAACTTGTTAGGCAGGGCTACCAGCTCGATCCACTTTTAAAAATGTTCAATCATCACAAACACATACATGATGTGTCGAGGTGTCACTCGTAGTGGATATGCAAAGTCTAAGCTCAACATATATGCAAAGCCCATAATTGGTATTGGTTGCAATTGTGGCATTGGAGCGTTAAAATACGCTTGCATACAATCACACACCATGCACCAAGCCATCAAAGCTTGAACTTGTGACTGCACTCCTCGCCACCTATAGTAAAGCTAGAGCAAGTTGCAAGTCCTCTGGACTCCAAAGTGCCCAAGGTCTTCATGCGTGTCCTTGATAAGCTTTTCACTCTCTAACAGAGACGACACAACCTTTTGGGTACCATCAGGTCACACTTTCAAAAGCTAGCCTTCTCACACACAAACAATTTTGTTGATTGTACGACCTAGTCTCACTCCTTTTGCGGACCACGTAGACACCACTTCTCTAATCTTCAGAAAGCGCATCACGTTCAAGTCTTCACAAATGTCTTTGGCGCCCCTAGATTCATCACCGCCATCTTCATCTACTATGGCCACAATAGCTTCTCCGGTGTCATCTCCACGCATCGCCAAGACATTTAGAAAGGCCGAACAATGTCAACTTGACAACAGTCAGGCCTCATCTTCACCGTGCCACCTAGCGCCTGTAGTATCCAATTGATTTGGAATTGGATTGCGGTTAAGGCCGTCGGCATCTATGTTCACCAATCCCGCTCTATGCAACACCTTGAAGTTATACTCCATCAATATCAAAGTCCACCGCGCTAGCTTCCTTATTAGTTTGTCAGATTCCATCAACCACTTTAAAGGTTAATGATCTATAACCAATAGAGACTTGTTACCATTCAGGTAACACCAAAAATCAGCAATTGCCCATATTGCCGTCAAGCATTTCCCTTCATACGAGCTATATTGAGCCTCCGCGTTGTTGTTGGCTTGACTGGCATACGCGATCACAAAGTCCTTCAAGTCGTCATCCATTTGCGTCAACACCGCGCCGGTTCCCAATGCTCTCTAGTTCGTATCTAGCTGGTATGTCCTTCCTGCTATCGGCCTTCAATGTATCGGTGTTGATGCCAAACGGTTCTTCAATTCTTGAAAGGCCGACTCTTGCTCATCTTCCCAGATCCAAGATTGATCATTCCTTGTCAATATGATTAATGGCTTGGCAATAGCACTGAAAATCTTCACAAACTTCCTATCGTAGTTACACAATTCCAAAATGTATGTAGCCTACTAACATCTCTTGGTCTAGAAATAGACATTGATCACTACTTTAATTTTGCTAGCTACCACATCCAATTCACTTAGGTATATCATGTGGCCTAAGTACTCGATGCGGTCAAAGTAGAATTTGCACTTACCAGGGTGCAACTTCAAACCGTGGAGCCTCAATCTAGCAAACATTTTCCATTAAGTGTAGCTTATGCTGCCTTTGATTCTTGCTAAAGACAACAATGTCGTCAATGTAGCATCTCACAAAATTCAGGCCCGAGAATACTCGGTCCATACCCCTCTGGAATTTGGCAGGCGCATTCTTCAATCCAAATAGTAAGAATTTCTATTGGAACAACCGGTCCTTCCCATCTTTGTCAATGCTCCAGAACGCGGTCTTCTCCTTGTCGTCCTCTCTCAGTTCAATCTGATGGTATCTAAGGCGTCAGTCTAGTGTGCTGAACACTTTGGCGCGACCAATAGCCTCAAGGTTCTCCTTCGGCGTTGACATGGCATAACAATCCGACTTGGTGAATTTATCAATCCTCTTGTAGTCCCCGTACATCCTCTTCTTGGTCCAATTACCTTATTTCTTGGATGGCATAATCGTCGCCAATGTATACTCACAATCTGGTGGAGCCAACTTCACTAGCCCTCCAGCCACCATTCTTCCATACAAGCGCGTATCATCCTCTGTTCGACGTCGCTATACTTGTACGGCTTGCGATATATTGGTGTTTTGTCCGTCAAGTTGATACGTACTTCTTTCCCCTTCAACACTCTAAGATCTTTTAGACAAAAGGCAAAAGAATCCATGTACTCTTTGAGAAACTCATGTTATTCTCTCTCAAGTGCTCCATCCGCCAAGCCTACTATCGATTTCCAAATATCCTTGGTCACCGCCTCCTTCGATTCCTTTGAAGCAAGATTCTCTTTTCTTGATTGATATTGAATGCCAGATAAACGAATTTCTTCTTCCGCCATCCCCATCATGCTTCCAAGTCCTTCCTATTGGCGTAATTTGTCAATCTCCTCTCTTTGGTGAGCTGTGTGTTATTCCATGAACATCTTCTCCATAGCTTTCTTCAAGTTCCTTCTCATGTGAGCCGATTCTTTATTTTGGCTCCAATCCTCTACTCTATGGTAAGGATCCTCAACCTTGGGCGTGGCGAAAAGATTCGCAGTTCCTGAGATGTTCCATGAATCAGGTGCTAAGGCCCTCTTGCCCTCAACCATTTTGTAAGTCACCATGACAAAGACAAATGGTTCGTCAGCTGCTTGCAACCCACGAAGTTCCATGTAATCGATGAAACTAGAAGTTAATCGCTTATGTTCTGCGACTAACAACAAAACGATCCAAGTCTAACAATTTAAATCCATTGCTTGCCTAAGTAAAAATTGTTCTTGTTGGTCTGAAATGTCGGGCACCTTGGTAGTGCTTGTGGGAATGCCCATGGCTCTCTCCCGCTCATCCACATTGGGCTCCACCATCTCTTGAGACAAAGAATTCCAAACAAGACCAAGATCGTTAATATCTTTAAAGGCATACGACCTAGCAAAACTAACCAATGTTGGCAATGCCCTACGCGGTTGTCCTTTGGGATTAACCACCGCCAATTGTGCTTGGTTGTCATGATAAATGTGCAGAGGTGCCATGCAGGGATCCAAAATATCACTCACATGGACATCTGGCCGTTTGATACCATTGACGGCGGATTGTAGCAGCTCATGAGGTGCCATATTTGTCCATTACAATCGCGGGCGATGTGCTCGCAATCCCACGGCACCTGCATTCAACAACACTAGCAAACCCAAAGTCTGGTGCATGCTGTGCATGCTCTCCAAGGTCCTTAATTTGGAGCTATTCATCACCAGGACATTCTCCACGATGTAACCTGGTGGTTGATTCTAAGATGTTTGAAGCAAACGCAGCATGCCGATCATATCATAAAACCGCGAAGAACGAGTATCTTCTAATCTGTTCTAATGTCCAGCCATGGACATACCTTGACATGGCCAACTCACAATGACAAAGTATACATGGCCAACAAGGTGAATGTCCTTTGCTGAAAGTAACGCAATATCACCAACAAGGATAGATAAGAAAGTCTTGATGGCACTACTGGCCAACAAGTCTAGGAATTAGTTCCTCAATCGCCGTGAATGCCGCTTGGCCATGTGCCTTGCTACCTCATCAACATCTACATAGATGTAGCATTTGACGTTGATCCCCGTTTGTAGCACTGCCGCCAAGCCACTTCCAATCTTGCTGAATAAGTCCAAAAATACAATATCATCCTCTGTTGGCTTTAAGTGAATGGTGGAAGTGTCTAGAGGTGGTCCTAAATCTTGGTCGCCTCCAAAGTCATTTTCCACTTGTGGGAGCATCGAATGAGCCTGCCAAGGATCTTCAATGACTTGCTCCGCATCCTTCTGAAGTTGAATCGTGGTGCTCCACGTTGCTTCAATGTCAGGTTTATATCTCTCTCTATCTCCACCACTTGTGTCACCTACATGGGCATCCACCTTATCAAGTCTAGGATCAACCCTAGAGAAATCATGAACACCCTCTTCAACCATAGAGGTTTCAAATCTACACCTCTCAAGAAAGAAAATACATCCGCAAGGTTATCAGTCAGAACTCGAACAAATCAAGCTAGCATTTGGGCCTTCCGCACATCTCCCGCTTGCCATCCTGGTCTATAACTTGTTGTTTCCTCCTTGAATCCAAGATGAACTCCATTGGGTATAGCACTGCTTAGCCCACTAAGCCATCACATGACTTGGCCTTCGTGACTATAACTTTCACCTTCATGAAGCTCGCATCCTCAACATCATCTTTGTTGAGTCGCAACATCAACTTCAATTAGTGATGCCCGTGGCATGCTCTGTACCCCCTATAGACGTGCTAATTGTCAATGGACACTTCTCTAAGGTGATCCTAGTCGGAATGCCCCTTGGCACCGCAACCGGAACAAAACCCACGAGCTTGGGGGGTAGAGAACTTGCCTTCCTTGCAATCCATCCTTAAATGCCCTCATTTGCCACAATTGAAGCATAATGCCTCAGTATCAGTGGCATAGGAGGGAATAGCAGCCTTGGAAACCTTTTCCTTCCTGAGAACCTTCTCTTCACGTTTGAGAAATCTCATGGGCGCTTTCTCTTCCAGTAAATTTATCTCAATTTGCTCAAAGTCTCGAACACAAATTGCTAGGTCGATGGCTCACTCAATCGCAATGCCCCATTGCAAATCAAGGCTTTTAGCTCCTTCTCAAGGATACTATACACTATAAAGAAACCCGTGATTTTTGTGACGTTAGCTGTGATCAAGTGTGTTTTTCAAAACATGTTTTTGCGAACGGGCCGAGCCTTGGACTCTCGGATTCTGGTGGATGTTGCACCAATCATGGAAAAATTGGCGGAAAAACGCAGAGATGTTAGCATAAACGTATTTGTTTTGCGGGACGTCGTAGTGAACATAGTCATGTTTTAGACAACGTCCTCAGAAAGGTGACAATGCCACGTCGGCAGGGGGGTTTAGCTTCACTGTGAGTAACTTCGAGATTGTTACTGCAACCTCCCGTAAAACACTGCCCAACAGTTAAAACACAATGGAGATGGGCTGACCCCTACAAAAATAAAAACGTGGATGTCGTTACTGACGTCACAAAAAACGTGGATGTCCTTACTGACATCACAAAAAACATGTTTGAGCCACGTAGGCAAGGTAGAAATTGGATTCTTTTTAAAATGTTTGTGCCACGTAGGGAAGGTTGAAATCAGCTGCCACGTAGGCAAAGAGGATGTTGGAACAGACGTCTGGATGGACGTCTACTGTGACATTTTAATGTTTATGCTAACACGAGGCTAACACCATGACAAATCCAATAATCCCATATGGATTGTCACCACTTGTGCATCCCATTGTATATATATGTAAGGCCTTCTCTCCTATCTCATCACACTTGAATCAAGAGTGATTCACTTTCATCCATCTATTTGGATGAATTTGAATTACCCTTGAAACTTAAAGTGATACGGTATTTTTTGATGACATGGCGCTTCTTTTTGGTGACATGGCACTTGCTTTTGCTGACTTGGTGCTTGCTTTTGGTGACCTCCATCTCAACGAACGTCACAGAAAACGTCATAACGAACGTCACAGAAAACATACCGTGTTAGAAATGACGTCCCAATTTACACTGTCCATAATTAATTATTGCATTAAACTATGTTGATTGGACATGCCACATCATATTTTAAAAAGTGACACGTCATATATTAAAGGTGCCACGTCATAAAATGGCGGGTCCATGTATGCAAGCCTAGTCACAATCGTATGCCACGTCATGCGCCACATCATGGGCCACATTACCAAGGGCCCGGACGAAAAAGTTGGGGATGTGGCACTGCCCGTCTATGTGGCGATGACGTGGACGCGACGTGGCAGCCACATGGCAGATTTTTAACACCTTCAACCCTCAAGTTTTTGTGACGTTTTAAAAAACGTGGGCCTGTTTTTTGAGATTTTGGCATGTCAATTACAACGGATTTTTTTGGACGTCAACGTTGACGTGCCGGATGCTGCACAAAACATAATTGCACGTTAGTTGCCCTGTCACAAAAAACACGGGTTTCTTACAGTGTACCAATGCTACACCGCCTGTTGCTCCGTGACTTCATGAGTAGCACAGATCAGCCTCCATAATCTCGCATGAGCTTCCCGCAAGGATTCATCTTCTTCTTGTGCCAAAGATCTCAACGCCTTTATCTTGTCTGCTTGTTGGCCCTGGTAGTCTTGGCGAAGTTGTATGAAGAACATGGCTATAGGATTGAATGGAGGTAGGGCAGCCACAATCTCTACTCATTGACTCATCTCACCGGCTTACTTATGCCTTTTTCTTGTTTTCCTTTGCCCACGAGTGATGGCACCCTTGATGCTTCACCAAAAACATTCGCGTAGTTCGGTGCGTATAAATCTCTCCACGCCAATACTTCTACAAGGTAAGCCTCCTCAAATCCTCCATAATGTACTAACAAAGCTCCCTTCAGACATCCAAATTAATCCCTTGAAACCATGTACGGATTGAAATTGGGGTTACAGGACTTCGAGAGTTCATACCACATGTTGAACTCTTTCTTGAAGTCATCAACCTTGATGGTGCCCGTGGCACCCGAGAATCTCCATACTCCACACTCTCCACCTCCATGTGGTGAAGCCATGTCTTTCCAATCAAAATATGATCAATGTGGCCTTTTGAGTTGATTTGATCCTATGGCAGTCACGTCAAGCTCGCCAAGAAGTTCTTCGTCTTCCACTACCGGTTAGACCGTGTCATTGTCCTATTCCGGTTGACTGATGACTTCCTCTACCTCTCTGTCTCAAACGTCTACCGCAAAGGGGTGTTTCTCAAAGTGAAATCGGGTCCCTTTCACGTCTCTTGATTGAGAATTGGGTGGCTTGGTCAAAGAAGCGCCATGCATCATGTGTGCCCTTCATCTCCGGAGCGTAAATGGTTGGTGGTACTTCCCAGTCGAGTAGCTCCAAAGTAAGTTTGTTCCACACAGTGCTCGCACGCTCTCGTCACATGGACCAAGCTATTTTGCGTGCCTAATTTTGCGAGCTGCGAGCTGCGAGCCTAGGATCGCGAGCCTCGTTGCCAAAAATTGAGTTCTTAATTTGGAAAAGGCATTGAAAAGTAAAGTTTTAAGGTTTTTTTAGAATGACATTGGTTAAATGCATTAAATTAATGGACCTATTACCGTGGAGGAGGGTGGAAAAATTGTATGTAGGAAGGATCTAAAAAATGACAATATTGTTGATTTTCTTTTGAAAAAAGGGACTTATGACCGTGGAGTCTAGGGTTCTATACTGAAGGGAAGATAGGATTTCTAAAGTTATAAAGCTTTGGAACATGATTTAGGATATAAAAAGGGAGAGTGAGAGGGGGAGAGAGGAGTCAGAGAGGAAAGAGTGGTGGAGAGGAAGGTTTCAGAATTTGGAGTGGTAGTGGTTATAGGAATCCGGAGACCTTAGGAAGTGGGATTAGTGCAATTTAAGGAGATGTCAAGTAAAGTACATAAGATTTTAGAGAGGGAGCATTTAGGACAGTGAGAGTGACACACCCAAAAATATTGGTTGAATTTAGGGTACTATAGAACAAAAGATTTAGAGTTAGAATTAGCGGCCTAGAAGGCTTGGGAGATTCTGATAGCAAGAGGCAAGATTTGGAGATAGACGACTAAATTTGGTGGATGATGACCCAAGACATGGTAAATTTGGGAGATTTAAAATGTGTATGGGCGATAAAGCTAGTGGGACAAAATGCAAATGATTTAGAGTATGGAACTTTTGGTAAAGGACAAATAGTAAGTGTTAAGAACTAAAGATAAGGGAGAAAAGTGGAGAGATATGAAGGATAGTTTGTGGACAATTGACGACCCGACAATGTAGTTTTTGGAACCGGAAAAATTAGAAAGAGTTTTGGAATGGGACATTGGATGAGTGAGATATTAAACTCGACTTCTATATACTTGCAAGGGAAGTGTAAATCTCCAATCTCAGTCTCCCTCTGTCCCATTATAGTCACTAAGTGTAGACTTGCGAGTGATGGACAAGAACTAGTCCAAACGGTAGAAGTGGCCCTTTTAGTCTCACCGCCTTCTATATAGAATTTAGAGTGACACTATATAAGGTCAAAATACTATAAATGACAGCTATGCAATATAGTGTTTAAATAGAAAAATCTATAAATTTTGCTTAATCATTTCCAGCAGAAACTAGATGTGTGAATGAATACGAATACCTCAAGATGTAAACCAGAGACAACTTTGAAGATGTAATAGAGGTAAAAATAGTAAGCCTATGCACTCCTTTTGCTGAGTGACTTCTTAGACATCTTTGTAAACGTTGGACAATTGCAGTTTAGAAACTTATTGATCGTCATCAAACACCTAGAAACCTTAGATATGTTTCAAGACTCGAAAATCACAATACAACCTAAGCTTGGAGGCGGTATAATTAGAATCATGCGGATTTGCCCAATCACGGAAAGAAGAGATGCGCAACTGTTATAGTGTATAGTAAATGAAGCGGACGGAATTCTTTCCAAATCTCTTTGTTGGATGCTCTACAAGGTTAAAAAGGGCAAGATAGTCATTGATGTTCACGGGTATGCTTTTTCCAAAAAACCTTTGAGGAAACAACGCCTCACACTCAATCTGACGGAACTCAACGTGTTTAAGGGTAAATATCTCCATCCTACTCTACTTTGATTCATTTCAACTGGTCAAAAGTCTGGGATATGTAGCTTAGATTGAAATTACCATTGCGGTGTGCCTATAATACAACTATGAATGTTGTTGTTGCAAAACAAGAATTACATTCTTTCCATTCTCATTTTCTTGAGATTGTCCATTAGCCCCGTGTATGTTGAGGCAAATGTACTTCTTCCATGTTGCAGAATCTTGCCCACATACTACTTCCTTATATCGACCTATAGAGCAAAGCATGTTTTATTGGATGTCTTTGGAAGCCTTCTAGTGTGCTATAGCTTCTCATCACAGATATTCTCATGCACAGCTTTGAGGTGCTCATTCCGGAAATAAGTCGCAATTGAAATCGATGGAAGTACTTCAGTTGCTTTAGGAGAGCAAGTGCAGTGCGGTGGCCTCTCTACAATTGTAAGGTTAGCAATCATTGGATCAATAGAAAAAGCCTTTATCTTTAAGCATGAGGCCCTTATTCTGTCAAGGTGATGCTAGTCTAATTCTAATCTTGGAGAAGAAACCGTTTTTTTTCCAAAGATACAAAAACTTCCTCACCTTGTGGGTTAAGATTGCGAATACGAAACTTGTTTGCATCGAGCATATTGGCGAGTGCGGCATGTTTTCCAAAGCATTGAATGATGCGATAGGCAATCCAAAGAGTGAGTTAATCCTTCCCATAATCGTTGCCTAGTTTTTTCGCCTTTCAAATATTGATACTAGACAACAATCCGGATGCATACCTACACCATATCATCCACAGCCGCAACATGCATATCATAATTTTTTGTTTGAATATTAGAACCACTTGTTGTCCACCAATTCCGTCAAATATATGATGACATCTTAACATGTTTGGCCAGCTTCCGATAGATTATTTGATGACTAATTATGGTTAGTACAACGTTTGGCATGGCAAAGTGATAGAAGAACTTAGTATACAAAATGTCACTAGTAGCGGGATAAGGTAGTATATTAGATAAGTATGACAATCGCCAAAAGAAAGTACCGATGTCGGCAGTCCTTTGATAGTGACCTCTAGCAATGAATAATATAGTACTAACGGTTGAATGTCCAAACCCGCTCTACTGGAAAGTAATATTGATTTTTGCATCTCGCTGCTAAATCATAATGTCGAGCATTAATTCTTTGAGATTTGGATTTGAATTGTCATGCCTAGTTGAAAGCTCATTGCATCATCTCCAGAACACTTGCTAAAATACCACATTTTAGAGTACATATGAAAAGTCACAATTGTTATCACGGGACGGTAAATAGAGTTGTACACATAGGCAGCTATAGTGGTCTAAGACTAAACACTTTTGACATGGTTAAACATCATCCGTGCATCCTCTAAGTCATCTCTAAGTTGCATAATCTTAATTAAATCAACCCTGATCTTAAGTTCTATCTCTGCCATTTTGAAGATCAAAAAATTATCGACTACTATTGCTTGTCCTGGGAAATGCTTCTTCTAAAAAAATGCCCAATTATTAAAGCTTGTTAGTTTAGTAATGCCATCCATTACTCCAAAACAACGCATATATCTAAAAGCGGTTATCTCATTTTAAATACTAGGATAAGACATTTGCTTGAACTTGACCAAGGGTCTTGTGAAGAATACTTTTTGGTCATAAAAATAATGTCTGAGGTAATCTTTGCACGCTCCAACCACTAAAGAGGTGCCGACATCAGCACCCATTTACATAACCTCTCCTATATTTAGAAAGAAACCTCCCAAGGGGTTGCGGACATCGGCTCTCTACAAGAGAATCCATTCTATATATGAAAAAAAAACCTTTTAAAGAGGATGCCGACATCGGCATCAAACTAGAAGGTCATTTGTATCTCTAGAAAAAAACACCTTGGTATAGAATGCTGCCATCAGCACCCTCTAAAACACCTTTCCTATGTTTTGAAAAAAGAACCTTCAGAGAAGGTACAAACATTGGCACTCCATTAGAATTTAGAAGGCCCTTTATATTTTTAAAAAGACAACCTCCAATGGGGTTGCCGACATCACCACTCTTTTGAAGGATCCTTCTAATGTTTAAAAACGGAACCTCCAAACTTGACCCCATTATCGACATTCCTCTAAATATCCTCTCCTATATTTAGAAAAGAGACCCCCGAAGGTAATGCCGACATCGGCACTCGTTTAAAGGAGCCTTCTCATTTCAAAAAACCAATCTTTAGAGGGTGTCGACAACGGCATTCCTCTAGAGGGTCCTTTATATCTTTGAAAAGGAAATGAGAGACGTCTAAGGGAGGTGCCGTCATAGGCACCCCTAGGATGCCCTTACATTTTTATCAAAAGAACCTCCAAAAAGAATTTTAGACATTATCATCCCTCAAAAAGACCTTTTTTTTGTTAAAAAGAGAACCTCTGAAGGTGGTGCCGACATCGGCACTCCACTAGGCACTCTTCCTTTGTTTAAAATGTGAACCTCTAAAAGGAGTGCCGACATCGGCACTCTACAAGAAGGCCTTTCTAATCTTTGAAAATGGAATTCCAAAAAGAAGTGCCGACATCGGCACCCTCTAAAATTTACACTCACATTCTAGAAAATTTTGAGGGAATTCTAGAATGGTATCACACTTTATCATCTAACACTCTAACAGTAAGTTATCAACGGATGAAGTCTTGGAATTTACTACTTCATCCATTGATAACTTATTCTTAGATTTTTGGATAATGAAGTGTGATACCATTTTGGAATTCTCTCAAACAATCTTAGACTGTGAATGTAAATTTCAGAGGGTGCCGATGTCGGCACTCCTTATTAGTAGTTCCATTTTAAAAGATTGGATAGGCCTTCTTGTAAAGTGCCGATGTTAGTGCCCCCTAGAATTTACATTCACGCTCTAGAAAATTTTAAGAGAATTTCAAAATGGTATCACACTTTGTCATCTAATGCTCCAAGAATAAGTTATCTTTGGATGAAGTCTTGGAATTTATTACTTCATCCGTAGATAACTTATTCTCAGAGTGTTGGATGATGAAGTGTGATACCATTTTGGAATTCCTTGAAAAATTTCTAAAGCGTGAATATGAATTTTTGGGGGTTGCCGATGTCGGCATCCCCTTTAGAGGATCTCTTTTTAAACATAGAAAGGGCCCTCTTGTGGATTGTCGATATCGGCACTCCCTCTAGAGATTTTTTTTAACAGATAGGAAGGACCATTTAGATGAGTGTCAATGTGTCCCTCTCTTAAAGATTCTCTCAAAGAATAAGGGAAGAGCGTCCTTAGGAGTGCCGATGTCGGCACCCTTTTTTCAAGTATGATGATGATGGAGAATATTGCATGATATTATATTGAATCTTATGAAATCTAATCAATCAATTACGCGATTTATTTAAATTTAAATCCTTATTAACTCAAATTTGATTCAAATATGCGCTCGCAAATGCCTTGCTTGTCTCTATTTCCTTTGTCCAAAATCAAAGGTGCAAGTGTTTATGATTGACAAAGTATTGCTTGTAGTTATCTTTTCCACTAATATTGAAGGTCATGATCATTGATCAACGGCAATTCACATGGCAATTCTTTAATTTTGAATGAGCGTTAATGACGGAGATTATTGTAGGCTTCAGCGACCTCACTCCATACTTAATGCATGCATTAAAGAGTTCATCAAAATAGTCATCAATATCTTCCTGAAAACTCTATTGGTATTTTTTGCAACTCGCCTAGTCCAATCAAAGTATATACCATTAAGAACATACAACAACACATTGAACAGCTTTAGACCGTCCATGGAAGCAATTCTTTCCCCCATCTTGTGCTTCACCATTGCTCTATATACCGGCAAATACATTGAGAGAACTGACTTTTGTGCCTTCATTGATAATATAATTATATGAAATGATACACTTATAATATTTCCAAGCTCCAATTACATGAGGACCTTGTAATTTCACTAAAATGGAAGCTTTCAAATATTTTCCCTCTCTATGTTAATTTGCTCTAAGATGTCCAAATTTTGTGCGGAGTTTTTTATCATGTCTCCTTCATCTTCAATTCTATCGTATGACTATATTCAAATCTCAAGTGCCAATAATTACAGTAGCTATTAGATATTGAAACCACAACTCTCAGAGCCTCCTCAATACTCTCATCTTTGGCATTGATCCATAGCCAATCTTAAGACTCTAAAATTCAAAAAGACAAAGATCTATCGAAAGAGACTAAGAAACCTAAGACTAACCGTATGATCTAGTCTCTCTCAACTCTCCTTTTTTTTTATTAAAGCCGTCCAACTCTATAAGAATATGACAACTGCGTTTGCAATTCATTTTTGTGTTTATTTCTCAATATTGAGTAGATCAACCTAACATTTACAATTCACGAAGCTCATCAATTGGAATGCCCCTATCACCGGCTCTATTGAGGTACTTTTTGAATTGATCATTAGTAATTATTGATTTTCTGCATTTGTTTTGTTTGATGGACGCCCTTGAGAGGCTTTGTTTCATTAAGATTTGACGTCTTCATTAAGATTGAACAATCGCTCCACTTGTTGATTGTTTCATGTTTATGTATTTTGTCATGTTTATGTATTTTGTTGATTCTTTTATATTTATGGTCTACCTGGCATCTTCTTCATGATCAAACAATCCGCAAAGTTTCAAAGAAAACTGGATTGATTAAGTAAGTTGGAGTTCTTATTACTTCCTCAAACATCATTCTTTGATTTTTTATTTGGCAAAAATTAATATGACTTCATCGGGCTAATGACGGAGCATATCTCTCCCGATTGAGACTTTGCCATGGCACCGTGGAATGTTGCAATTGCATATGATATCAATTGCCCGTATTTTTAAACAAAACCCATATCCCCACAGACTTTGTTTAAAAACGTGAGTATAAAACCACTACCAGTATCCATTCCCTTTGTCGACCTTGACAAGTGGTGTTGAACTTAATGCTTCATGTAGCTCTTGGAAATCCGCATTCTATTCGAGTTCATGGTCATCATCGTACTTTGACACCAATACACATTGCAGTTGCACGCGTCAAATGGTCATTCATTCCGGCAATGACTGTGGCCTCCAGTGCCCGTGCTTCATACTTTATACATGCAACAAATAGCTCATCAAATAGCATATCAACCGCTTTCCAAAAATCTGGCGGCGTAATCAACAACTCAACGGGTCCATCAAAGTAAATCCGTCCAAGAATATACAAGATCACCATGAACCACTTCAGTTTTTTAATTGTAATGTGCAGCACATCAACCTCCGAAGAGATTGCTTCCCTCATATTATTCTTGAATATTATTTCAAGTACTTAAGAGTTCATCAAAATGACACAGTTATATGCCTTCACCAAATTACCAACCGCATTAAGGTGATGTCAATGTTATCATCCACTTCCAGTTGCATTCAAAGTCATAGTGTAGTAAAAAATGTAGCTTTGAGTTTTCACCATTTCTCAAACAAATGAGCTTTGTGATGTCTACATTCAGACCTTTTTGCTCCATCTTCGTCACCTCTACTTGATTTCTAGCAAATCAAAATGATTCTATCACTCAAGCACACCCATATCAATTAAACAAAACTTCTAAGACTCTGTGAACTACTTGCCTAACTCTAAGAACTTCCAAAATAAATGTCATGAATACCTACTGCCCTCTCCACCCTTATAAACTCATTACTTCCAATTGCATCAATTTGAAGGCTACAATTTCTAAGTCCAACAATATGACCCTAAACCAGAACATAACTTGAACTGTCAAGCCTCTCAAGAATTGCTCTACAGAGTTCAATACAAGGTAGCTTTGAATAATGATGCCCACCATTCTACTTAAGAGTCCATCCTATTGCCCAAGTCTATCTATGACAAACGTGTGGGGAAAAATCTACCGAAGGCTATCTATATTATGTGTGTGAGGAAATCTTTATGTTAAATTACTCTTATAATAGTTTATGTGGAGTCTGATATAATGATTATAAACCTATGGTATATCCAAATATTTACCAATTTATTTTGAATCAAGGTTCAGACACCCACGGTTATAGGATGCCTAAACCATTATAGCAGTCAAGATCACCGCCAAAGCCCAAAGCCCAAAGCCCTAATACGAAATGACTACATTAATATAAAAGCCAACGGTTCATCAATTTCCACGGCTATAGGGCCCCTTCTCTTGAACTTTTACTTTTAACTTCATTTTTTTCCTAACTTTTTTTTTAAAATTATATTTTTTCTAACTTTATACTTCATTTTCACTTTCACTTTTCTCAATAATACATTTTTTTTCTATTTCTAGGCTCGCAATCCTAGGCTCGCGGCTCGCGGCTCGCAAAGTTGGGCACGCATAATAGCAATCCCCCTCGTCACATACCCACTTCCCACTGCCACGTAGTATGAAATAGAAAGCCGTCACTCTCATACTCTGTGGAGATGAGGGAGAACATCGGCAAGTGGTTACCTCGGCAGAAATCCTCCACCTCTACGGAGTACCTTGATCCAACGTTCTTCATGACAACGGCCTTCTCTTCAACCACAAGATCTACGGCTTCAACATGGCTCCAAGCACGATAAAGAGGTAATCGCACACTTCCTTGGCTCGAAGTGCACGAACCTTGCGCACACCACCAAGTGAGGTCCAATACTTCACAGAGTCCTCATTTAGCACCTTTGTGCTTGGCTTCCGCAAATCCTGGGGCCCAGCACGAGACTTGGCTATTGGGGATAGCTCAAAATTGCCACTACTAGAGCTAGCCTTGGAAGGTAATGCTTCCACTTGCAAATCTTAGAGTCAAGAAATTAACTGACTAAGCGTCTCACTGCTAATTTCTACCTTTGATGCACAACACTCCTCTGATTTTCCCTTGATACCACCACTATCCATGTCCCATATCCTTGATACAATCCACTACTTTTATATGAATGTAACATGTGAAATATCAATGGATGATAATATTGATTCAGAGAGAAAGCAAGAATCTAATCATTTTCCACTATAAGATAATAACATCCAACTTCATGTAGTACAACATAATGCCAATTTGCACAATTGTTGCATAAAAACAATCATAATTCTTAGTTAATCATCCCATATCTCAACTAGACCTAATACCCTACTAGAAGGCAGTAGGGGAAAGCTCTTACTAAGCTGTGGGAGTCGTGTACAGCCGAGAAGGTGCAAGCTCGAACCGAGCAGGTGCACGCCGTGTGCATTCGAGCCCAGGAAGCTTGCTACAGCCAAGTAGGCGGCAACTCACATTAGCTTCTGGGAGCCGTGTACAATTGAGCAAGGTGCAAGCTCGGACTGAGTAGGTGCACGCCGTATGCATCCGAGCCGAGAAAGCTTGGTGCAGCCAAGCAGATGAAAGTTCTCACCAAGCTGTGGGAGTCGTGTATAGCCAAGAAGGTGCAAGCTCGGATCGAGCAGGTCCATATCGTATGCATCCGAGCCGAGAAAGCTTGGTGCAGCCAAGCAGGTGAAAATTCTCACCAAGCTGTGGGAGTCGTGTATAGCCAAGCAAGATGGAAGCTCGGACCGAGGAGGTGCACGCCCTGTGCATCTGAGCAGGAGGAAGCTCTCATCAAGTTCGTGGGGGCCGTGAGCAGCCGAACAAGGTGAGAGTCGTGTGCAACCGAGCAAGGTGAGAGTCGTGTATAGCCAAGAAGGTGCAAGCTCGGACCGAGCAGGTGCACGCCGTGTGCATCCGAGCCGAGGAAGCTTGGTGCAGCCAAGCAGGTGGCAGCTCACACCAGCTCGTGGGAGTCGTGTGCAACCGAACCGAGGAAGCTAGGACCGAGCAAGGGATCCGTGTGTAGCCGAGCAAGGTGCAAGCTCGGACCGAGCCTAGGAAGCTTGGTGTAGCCGAGCAGGTGGCAATTCACACCAGCTCGTAGGAGTTGCGTGCAACCGAGCCGAGGAAGCTAGGACCAAGCAGCCGAGCACGGTGGGAGCCATGTGCAACCGAGCAAGGTGCCAGCTCGGACCGAGTCGAGGATGCTTGGTGCAGCCAAGCAAGTGGCAGCTCATACTAGCTCGTGGAAGTTGTGTACAACCAAGCCGAGGGAGCTTGGTGCAGCCGAATAGGTAGGAGCTCTCCCCGACCCTTGGGAGCCGTGTGCAGCCGAGAAGGAGGGATCTCACCGAGCAGGAGAAACAGCGAAGCGAGCAAGAAGCATGGGCTCGTTCAACCCGAAAACTTTGATGGCAAAGGACATCTCCCCCGTCATCTTCAAGGATCCTCTTGAACTTACCGAGTTGAAAGAAGACCTTCTCCGAATGGGTTGTCTCTCTCTCCTCGGTTTTTGTTGGGGTTTTGTGTGTATTGGACCACTGTACAGGAGCTCCAGCATGACCCCTTACCGGAACCTAAAGGAGGTAACATCCGGGCTTGCCGAGATTGGTGGACAATAGAGAGGTGGCGGGAGGTGTACGGCTTTCCACAACAAGGGGCGGGCTGGACCAATCTGAAGAAGGAGGAATACACCAAGGGACTTTTCAACCTTAAGGATGCCAAGAATGGCAATGCATTGCAGGATTGCCTGGTCACCCTTGCTAACACTTTGTATGGTTCCTATCTTGGAGAGAGGATAGTGAACTGGGCAATCATTGTGAAAAAAGTGGTGCTTAGGTTGACAAAAAGCGTCAACAATACTAAGCGTTCACCCAACTGTCCTTTCTTGATCCACCTCTATCACCACTTCAAGGAGACCACTACCGAGAAGGCCACGGCATATGGAACTCAACTTCTGATGAAGAAGTTTGAGGGAACGAAGTCGGAGCCTGAGCCAGAATTTGAAGGAGGGAGCAGCTTATAGCAGTCAGAAGAAGAAGCTCTACCACCTTCCAAGCGTCCAAGGCTGAGGCAGAGAGGAGCACCTTCGACTCGGACCCGAGCTGCACACCGTGCCGTGGGTACTGGACCAACTCAACTCGGAGGTAAGACTTATCGTGCATCCGAGTTGATAGAAGCTCTTTGGGTGTATGTGAACGATGTGGATAGGACTCTAGGATAGGTGAGCACTTTAGTAGGCAATCCCCTTTACGAAGGATTGGTCATCGCAATCAAGGAGAAGATTGGAGGAGCTGGTGACCTCCGCATCATGGAGCAGAAGGTTAACAGGCTCACTCTCGATGTGACAAAGATGAAGAGCCGGGCATTGGCGGCAGAGAAGAGTTGCAAGGAGGCTCTTCTCCAAGCAAATGTCTCGGCGACGGCATTACAGCAAGTGGAGGAGCCTTTGCACTTATCGGCGAATGTGGTAATGAAGGCCAAGATGTTTGATGCCAGATTCGAGAGGAATGACCATATTTCCAGCAAGAGAGTGATTGCCTTCATGATGGAGCAAACCATTAAGGTTGAGGCGGCCTATGCTAACATGAGGTTATTGGTAGGCAACCTCACCCACATCCTACCCAAGGCTGTGGAGGATTTGGATAGTTTGGGCAAGGATGCAGATTTTGGCTCGAGCACTAATTCGGAGAGGCAAGGCTCGGGTGACCAAGACCTTCCAACGGAGAAGGATGTGATTGATCTTAACAGCTCGGACCTTCCCTCACGGACTCGCCCTTTGGGAGTTACTGCTTGTCATTCCCCCTTGAAGATCACCACGTAGGTGTAGAGTGGGAGGAAAGAAAGCTCGGGCGTCACGATCGAGCCTCCACCCACGGCCCTCTCCCGCCAGTTTTTCCTTGTATGCACCATTCACTCGACATCGACCATTGTTCCTTTGCATAGTGTGTCTCATCTTCGGATGACTACGAGTGAGAGTTCCGCATACTTATACCTCCCGGTGCAACTTGAGGACAAGTCAGGACACATGTCTGGGCAAAAGGTCTTCATTGGGACCCCGAGCTAGGTACCGGTCCGAGCTTCCTCTGAGCACAACTTTCGTGCCACTCACTCCGGGCGGCTTGAATGCCTTTTTTATTTCAAAGGAGACCTTACTTTGGTCATCCATGGCCCAACCGGCATCCTCTTTGTCTGCAAATTTGTTACCACCACTTGTGACTCTTGCAAAGGCTCTGTCCAATTCGACCTTGAGCCGGACCGCCAAGAAGCGGAAGAGGAGAGAAGAGAAAACTTTAGGAGTTGATTTGGAAATAGGCCTGGAATCTTGTTTCGTAGGGCACTGTTCACTCTTGGACTAGGTCTTGGTTTGAACTTGGATTTGATTTAGTTTTGCCTTGGGATTTATGTTTAGATGCCTTTTATGCATTGAGATGGTGGGACGGTGGCCACTGCCGTCAAGGGTAGTTAATGCCGCCATTTTTAGTTAGAAGGCATCGTTTGCTTTTGGCGTTTGTGTGTGTTTCCAAGCAGTATAAGTAGGGAGTCTCTTGGATCCTCTCTTCACTGCTTGATGTGAGTATTTGCTTTCAGTTTAATTCTGAACCTACCCTCTCAAAGCCTTTTATGGTTAGGGAGCTCGGATTCTATACATGACTGTGATTACCATTTCAAGTAGTCCGCTCCTCAGTTCGTTCTAACCGTCACGTTGTTGTTTCCTTATTCCATCAGTTAGCATAGTTAGACAGGGTGGGAATAACAAGTGAGACAACAGGAGGGTTAGAGAGGCGTAAATCTGAAATTGAATGTTTGTTGTTGTTTCCTTGTGCCATCACATAGAACTAGTTAAGGTAGGATGGGAATAACAGGTGAGACAGAAAATGTTTAAAAGAGGAAGAGGGGGGAGTGACGAGTGAGGAAGGAGTCTTGGTATGCCTTGTGTGACCTATTGGTGGCAATATGTAGCCGATTGTATAGGCGTATTTTATATTCCGGATGCATCAATCTTTGGTCAGATGGTTGATCCATAGGAGCACTACATTACCTTAGCGTCTAGTCTAGTTTTAGTCCTTTCTCTTGTGCGAATGTCTATTGGAGAGGACTGAACCCAAGCCTATGGGTTAAAAAATGAGTTAGACCTAGTTTGATCCCTTGTGTGAATGTCTATGCGGTTATAACTAGGAAATACACTAACAGCTCGGATTACCTGGAGAGGAAGAAGGAGATTTAACCAGTCCTTTTGAGCAAATGTCTATTGGGTGTGGGATAAAGGATTTTTGTTCTTGAAAGAAAAATAGTAGAGTCGGTGGTCTCTTGTGCGAATGTCTATGTGGATCAATTAACTAATATTCCTTTCGCCATCCCGAGGTAGAAGAAGGAATTTTCAGCTCGGATGGTAAGTAGGTTAGCCACTTACTTACCGCAAGAATTGTGCAAATTCTAAGGACCTAAGTCTTTATTTCCCTTACGGGGGAATCGTAGTGAAACCACAATCATCTAAGTAAAGGAGTGAGTAGTAGGAGGAGAGAATGTGAGAAAGGCTTGTCGTCACACTAAAATCTCTTTGAGTCCACGGACCATCGTTTGTGGTAAAATATCCTATCCAGTTGCTAATGTACGCCGGACGTCTATATTGTACATATGTGTAAAGCTATAGGCCCTTGTATTATAAACGGGGTGGTTGGCGTAGTTACAACCTAGCCCTTGTGATCTAAACCTTTCTTTCTTTCTATGTATGTATTTATTGTGGTATGTACATTATTTTATAGAGATAGGCATATTGATAGTCTTATAGTTCTTGAGGATTCTCTATAGGAACAAATACCTTAGGGTATCTTTTGTGTTAAGATGTAAATACTTGCCAACGCGTGCTACGGCATAAGTTGTTCCAGGCCTCCTGATAAATGCAATCTACCACAACTTGACTATAAATAAAACCCTAATTCCACTCAAGCCTTATAATGCCAAATAAAAGTAGCTAGCGTTTTCCTAAAACCGGAAAGTCCAAGGATAAACATACAAACATGTACACAAGGCTAATAACACAAGAAATCCACAAGTGTCAACCACTCGCCCGATTGCAATGCGGATGTCGGGTTGTCGTGTTGAGAAACTTTGCTTTAAAAAACACAGGGTCTTTTTTGCATTTAGATAGTTAAGTGCAAGACTTATCTTGAACGTATGCCTTCAACAAATATAAAAAATGGCTACTATGCCTTTCTTTTGCTTCTAGTCTATTTCCATAACACTCTTAATCTAGAAGTTCCCATCTTCAAACGCTGCCCCTAAAAATCCCACCTCTAATTTTCACATAACTTTCTATCTACAAGTCCAATGATTCTAGGATTTTGACACAACCTTTATAATTTTGTTGAAAAGCTATGTACCAATTTTCACTATTACTGGATCAGTTCTCAACAAGATCCATGGCCTCAAACTCCTCTGCCTCTAATATCAGGCCCCCCCTACTTCAACTCTTCTTCACTCCTATTCTATTGCAGACAAAGATCTCAAAAAATTTCCATAAGTCACTCATACAACAAAGAACACTTCCACAAAAAATTAATCCTAAAGACTCTATCAATAATCTCCCAAAGCGTAGTTTCCTTATACCAAGTTCTGCCCTTGAATCCCTCTCAAAACCCCGGTTACAATTTACCTCATAACTTTTAGATTATAGTCCCAATGGATCTAAGATTTTAACACAAGCTTCCTAAGACAATTGTAATACTACTCCTAAATCTCACTATCAAACTCACAATGATCGCGAAACTTTACTCCTTCAAAGTATTTGTACATTACTGCCTCAATTTCTAAACCCCTCTTTATTCAAATCCGCACCACGGCTTCACTACGACTTTGATTGGAGCGTGTCATACATCACTGGAAAGCTAACAACAAGAGGAACAACACTCTAAAAATTGACAATCAAATTCTAAAAACTCGCGATGCTACAACTAGAAATCCGAGGCTATTTGTAGTCTTGGGAAGAAGAGTTCGAGCGGGGGAGAAGGGCAAGAAAGTCAAGAATTAACATCAGCCCACGCCTTCAAGCCTCCTCTTTTGACTAAAGTTTGGTCACCTAAGTCAATTTACCTCCAATCCTTGCTCATATCTTCCCACATAAGCCTAGGTTCCTTCTTATCTCTTATCTACAATGCCTACAAGTAGCTACCCCTATTTTCTTCCCTCTAAATTGACTCTAAACACTAGCATTTCTTACTTTTACTACAAACAAAACTACAATAATACTCTGTTTAGGTTTTTTGATCTTAGAAACGTTAGACAATGGCTTAAGTATCATTAGAGCCCATGTACTGTCATCGATCGCGGCTCAGTTCGGTTGGCTGAGTATTTCGTAGCACCTCGCCGGTCCGGGTTCGATTCCTTGGCTTGTCAGAGCGGTTGGCGCACGCGTAGTGAGGGGACTGCTGGAATCAGTAGAAAAACCAGCTGGTGGATGCTCCTAAGCCCTGAGCTAGTGACAAGATGCAGTAAAGATAAGATAAAGATGTTGTCTGGTGAAGTATGACTGCGTAATTGAAGATGAATCCGCTAGTCATGTCTTCACTTTCGGCCCTAACCATTCACTTTCCCCTCTTTTCTATCTTTTTACAACATCAACTGACTGCCTTCACGACAGCGTAGCCGGATTGACACCTCCGCACTTCATCCAAATCATTTTACAACACATTGCCGTATGTGCATACCTCCCCAACACCTTACTATATTCCGTTAAAGCGTTTGGGCAAGAATATGATCTCCCATACTGAAGTTAATCTCGGGCCTTTAAACAACAGCACCGATAGTTATTGGATGGATTCACTTGGGTGACAAAAATAACAAACTCATCATCCGTAGATGACATTTAGAAAAATATCATCCATAGTAGCGTAAATGATCTTTGAATCAGAGTTGTTGGATTATCACTATATGTCATCCGTCTTAGGTGAAGTCCATCCCGGCACTTCGCCAAACCTTGAATCCGGCTCCAAGCTCCGCCTTCACTCAAACGGAGCTGTCAGCGCCTCCCGCCAATCCTCTTGGCGCTATTCTCCAAAGAATGACTCTCGGTTGTGTTTTAGCAGTAACTCTAAACTGCCTGTTTGGAAATACGAGTAGAATTGGACTTGAATGCAGTGCAAGCGAAGTCGCAACAATAGTCCAAAGGAATTTTAAACTTGCACTATTGTTGTGAAATGGATTGTATTGAAGCTGATTCGGTGCCATAAACTTGTCTTCTTCACAAGCGACGTAGGCTCGTGGGTACAAAGACAACTTCTGAAGGAGGTTTGTTTCAGACGACGATTTTATCCAAACTCCAACTTCATAAACTCTCTTTCACTATGGACGTGGAGTCGTGCAAGAAAACTAACACAAGCTCTGCTTGAGGCCTCTAAACCCACTACTATCAAGCTCTGGCACCTACGCATATCTCGCTTGCATGTGTTGCCAAAGCTACTCCGGTGGAACTTCGTAAAGCTCGCTTACCAATCACTCCAAACCGCTAGTGCAATCCTAATCTTGACAATTAAAAATGAACATAGACTCGAGATCGTCAAAGACCACAAGATCAATCCTCAGATTGCCGTTGAGATTTACTGCAAAATTTCACCTCTCTCAAAATTCGGCATTGTGGGAATGCGTTCCCACAAGATTCCGGATGTAACCTTTAAAATCCGGTGAATAAAAAATAAAAATAAAAATGAGTGACTATAGTAGTGCAGACTAATACAACTAGGTAGAAATAAGATAGATCATAGAAGGATTTTGTGCTAAAATGGAATCGTTAACCAATGTTAAACCCAACAATTTTCTGGTAACCAAACGTCCGAATAGCCAGAAAATGTCCGAAGTATTCCAGAAGATATCCAGAAGCCGGAAAAAGTCATCATGAGGTTTTGGAAGCGACACCTCAACCGTTATGTGTGACTATACGTCATGCCTATTATAAAAAGGGTCGGAAACAGGAATTCTATACACTTTGTCGCTTTCTGCTCTATCTCTCTCTCTCTATCTTGTTTTCTGTTCCCTCCAGTTTATGTTTGTTTTTTAGCATCCGATAGCATTTTGTAGCACAAGTGCTTTTGTGAGGTCAGTGCGTGCACGTGTGACCGGAGAGAAGAAAGTTTGAGGAATTGCCATGGCTAGAGGAGGAGAGCAAGCCGGAAAACCGCTGAAAGTGAAGAATACGACCGCCGGAGGGCCACCGATCATAAGGGTGACTTTGGAGTATCCACTAGAAGACAAGGACGTGCAGACCTTGTATCACTATGTGGACAAGATGGAATGCGCCGGACTCATGGAAGTGGCGTGGGGCACCAAGAAGGAAGGACAAGTAACGGAGCTAATCGGAGTGCCCGACAAACAATACGACGATAGTCCCCGAGCTCATCCGGAGAGGTAGACAATGGCGGAATGGAAGCGTACATACACCTTCTGGGACGGTGAAGTGAAGGTGCCGGAGCAGAACGACGAGTACGTTGACGGGGAGTTCAACCGTCGCGCGGACCCGAAGGACGGCTTCACGACAAGTGACCTCATCAATCCCCAGGCACGGATCGTCGTAGGATTTCTAAACCCAATCTTCCATTTGGAGAAGCCCAAGCGGTTGGTGTCCAAATGAGCGAGCATTTTCTTGGGTGCCATTGAAGGGAAGATCACCATCGACTAGGCATCGTTGATGCACGACCTTGTAAGAAGGTTGGTCAAGGGCCTCGACCGGACGAGGAAAATTGGATCGCCGCTCTTGTCTTACCTTATCTACCTTTAAGTGAAGCACGAGTTGCTATTACCGATAGAGCAAGACGGATATGAAGAACTTCTGAATATACAGAAGAATGGCGGACCGGAAATCGACTCCAAAGACGAGCCCAAAGCAACGGAGCCGCCTCCGATCAAAATCCCTCAAACCGGGAAGCAAAGTCGATCGATGCAGCCAAAGGCGGAACTAGCGGTATCGCCACCGACCCAGTTGGAGACGACCTCCGCAATTCCGGCGTCGGCAAGCCCATCCAGAAGACCGCCACAAGTACCAAATGCCGAGCCTCCGGAACTCTGCGGAAAATCGGCAGAGGACAATATGGAGTTGCTTCGGCACATAGCCTAGCGGACCTCGCTGCTCAACCAATTCATGGTGGATAGCTCGGAGCTTAAGGTGGATGAGCTATCAAAGATCCTTCCCTGATTGAAGGACCTCAGTCATGTAAAACTCGATTGATCGCGTTGGAGGAACAGCAAGTTTCTTTAGTCTAATGCTGGGCAAAGCTGCAGCAAGAGTTGGCGATGGCGGAAACAGTAGTAACGAAGGTACGAGTAGCTTGGAAGGAGGCAGAGGACAGGGCCACCGCATCGGCTCAAGCGCTTGTAGAAGTCCGGGAGGCGCAAAGTTTTCCAGGAGCCTCCTCTTCAACAAACGCTTGGAGAAAGAAGGGAAGGTAAACCGCGGGCAGATCATCCGGTTTTTCATGGATCACGGACGGAAGATCGAGAAGACATGGAGGCAGATGCAGCTTTTGGCCAACAACGCGGCTAACATTGTGGTCTAGGAGGAACTAGTGGCGCCGAACTCCCCCATCGACCTCGACTCATCACCGGATGTAGCCGGACTGTTGAACAGAGCACCGAGGGCTTCCAAAAAGGATGAGGATAAGCAACAGGAGGAGGAGATTCTTAGTACGTCCAATGCGTCGTCACCTATGAACTGGAATAAAGTCCCATTGCCTAGCATAGAGACCATCAAGGCTTGGAAGAACACGCTTCTGGCAGCGCTTTTCTAAGGAACCTCACAGCTTTCCAGCTTCCTTTCTTCTTCCCCTCCATTCTCTGGAAGACGACTTCTCCATTGTCCAGGGGTCCTCCGGAGGAGACTTCCAACGTCACGGATGTGGTGGAAACCTTGACCGGCACGGCAGAGAAGGCGATGCAGGTAGTGCCTCTCCCTGACAACCAGGAGCCGAAAACCCCTGCTTCTGAAAGCAAGAGTTTGGTACCGGAACCAACTCCGGAGAAGAGCGACAAGGCGAAGGGCGCTGTGGAAGAATCCCCTAGGCATAGGAGCAGCCGAAATAAGAGTGCTCAGAAGACTCCCTAGCCTACGTTTAGGGTTGAAGTTTGGAATTGTTAGTTACTTAGGTTTTGTAGCAATTAAACAATGGGGCTCAAGATTGCATCCGGCTGCCAAACCTTAGGCTAAACAATTCCATAAACTATCTTACTAGTTAGAAGCGAGAAATCCGGATCTGAGATCCATAATTTTTTTGGATCTGTGATCAGATTTCCAGATTTCCAGGGATAAGACCTTTTGCTGTAGGATAGGATTTTCCGGATTTCTCACGATTAAGAGAAATTCTAGTTTAGGAAATTTAGTTGGTACTTAATAGATGAGTTTTAGGAAACTCATTATCTTGTTTGTCTCGCTGAGAACGTTTTCCATCTATCACTATTTTTGTTATCTTAAACTTGTGGTGATTGAGTGTTTTTCTTGTGAGGAAACCGATCCATTGTGGTTGGAGTATGGTGACTTAGTTCTTGTGGGTTGAGTGTTAAAGTGTTTGTATTTGGAATAACCGGTTGGGACTTGCATTGGAAGATTGCCCGGAAGAGCTGGAGAACAGATTAGGGAGAGGCCTGACAGTCTTCAGGGTCCAGAGGTAGCCAAGAGGAGAAGAGACGTATTGCAGAGGTGTACTTGGTATTCTCTAGGGCACGGGAAATCCGTGTGAACCCGTATTCCGGTTGAGGCCAAAATCTTCCCCAACAATAGGGAAAAAGCCTGATGTGTATGTCTAGATTCTAGAAGGAGATTCACTTGCAAACTGAAAAGCTCACTCAGCAGAACCACTGTAGTACCGAACAAAATGTCATTGTAGTTCGGGATTACCTCTGCGTGACTGTGTCCGGATGGCCATCCGGATGTTGTGAGGGTGCAGGTCCGGCAACAACAATCATCCACCGGTTAGCAGATTAGGGAGAGTGGTTGTCTAGCCACTTTATGTTACGAGGCAGTGGGTGTCTAGCCACTTTAAGTTACAAGACAGTGGGGAATCCGGCCACTTGCACAAGATCAGCAGCCTTCCGGTCACTCGTTTTAGGAGGAACAAAGATAAATCAAATCCCCTTTTAGGTATCTGGAAATTAGTTCCGGAAGATATTGTAAGAACTTCGGAATCCGAAAGGATCCGGATCATGAGCAAAAGAATGAGTAGGAAGGCTAACCTGTGGAGTAGTATTTGGTAGTTAGGTTTTGTATACCATTTGGAGAAGGAACAATAGGTCTCTGTGGGAACGACACCGCACCGGTTTACTTTGGTTGTACTTAATGACAATTGCGTGCTAATCGGAGGAATATTGACCCGACGACTTGCAACACGCGTCCCACATCATCAAACATCGCTTCTAGCACCGCCGTCAATAATGCACTTGCATCATTAATAGCATAGCTTGCACGTTGCTCTCCTAGTCCACCGACCAACGTTGTACTTCTCCAACATACACGTTGTTTTTGCGAGCAACCCTCTCTCCAGGTTGATTGCGTTCCAGGTCCTCGCATATAAAATCCAATCTCTTCCTTGTACGGACTCTTCCACTTGCACTCACTTTGAACAATCTGTAAAGACGCCAAGGCCATTATTGTAAGCAACTCCTTGTCTTTCTCACGCCGAAGCTTCGCAATGTCAAACGCCCTAGGTACAGTACTTCAATGTTTCTCAAGCATCTCGAGCACCCCTGCTCATCCCTCAATCCAAACGGAGAAAGCATCCTCTAACATTCCAGAAATCACCCATGCCAAGTATTCTAGTTTGGACCTCCAAATGTGCACTCCTACAAGAAGCAGATCTAAGGAAGACTCTCTCATCCATACTAGCTGGGAATAATATTCCAAAGTCAACGGGTTTTTAGCCGCCTTGATTTGCCTAGAGTTGCCTAATGCCACACGGTACTACCTAACCCTAATCACTAATTAGAGTCAAGTCTTAAGCCTTCTGGTAACTTCACAACTCCCCAGGTGGTTCCTAACCGGAAACCACCTACACAAACGCCTCCATGCACCAACTTGACAGACCACGTCAGGTTTCTCCGAAACCAAAATATATATTGATTGTTTTCTTCGAACTAACTTTGATGGAAATACAATGCCTAATTTTAGTATCCAACCTTACAAAGATGAACTCAAACCATGACATGAACTTTGGAAAAATTTACACAATATCCAACAATTGATGGGATAGATTATAGTGTTTAAATTGCTAATGAAAACTGTGGACTTTGGCGGATATACTACTTTATCCATCAATAGATTCTTGCAAGAATTTTTGTACTTCAAATAAAAGAGATTTACATGTGGACTAGGTTGATAGCTTTGTATTGATATATCATATGTGAAGAAAACATTTATACATGACTATTGATGATTATCTTTACTTCTGTCTACTTGATTGTATATGAAGATGTTCCAAACATATACGGGTAGAAACGGAAGTTTTGTATGGGATGAGAGAGATCATCAATCACAAAACAATGGAGAATCTCATAAAAATAAGTTTCAATCAAAATTTTAGACCAAAATCATTTTGCATGTCTATGAAATACAAAATAGTATGTGGCATGGTATTCACTGTATTTTAGTGTATTTGATGTATTTTGTGTTGTATTCTTGACTTTTTCGTAAGTTCTATAATTCCAAATCATGATCTTATTTTTGCAAAGTGATCATGTAATGTGTGCACAAATCTAAACTTCACATTTCACAAAATACTTCTTCATGGATATCATGCAAATTGAGTTTTTACACCTCTAGAGTCAAATTTTGGGTCGCGTGGGCAGTGAAGAATTAAGCGAGAAAGGATTAGAGTGAAACTCTTCTATCAAATAATCATATCAGAAGCAGACTCTGAACATATGATACATGCTAGATCTTCTCACCAATCCATACCTCACAATTAACCCCTAAAGGACCGTGACAATTTCACACCAAAAAATGCTTCAAAATTGTTGATTCTAGTGTAATAAGTAGGGAAGGAAACAAAACCTTATATTTATAGTTTTGACCGTACGACCTCAGAAAAGACTTACTCAGTAACATACTTCCAAAATTACTGAAAAAACATCGACTGCAGAGATTGAAAGATTATATTGTTCAAATTCAAGAAAATGGTTAATTTTCTTCCCTTCTTTGAGTGGATCAATAGACTTTCACTTTACTTGGTATCAAATGTTTGCACTACACAAGGTCTAAATCTTTTTACCATTGTGTTAAGCATAATGTTAGTTCCCTATACACCAAATTTTAGAGGTAATGAAGGGGTAAAATAGCATAATCAAAACAAGTGTTCAAGGTCTAGAGGTTCAAAATTAATCAATTTACGTTTTATTTTTTGTAAACTTAAAATGTTTTAGAATGATGATCCAAATGGTCAATAAGAAGGTTCTCACCACATATTATTGTTGGTAAAAAAAAAGTGAAAAATATGTAGATCTCTAGGTTTTATGTGAAAAAGAAAAAAAATTCTTCCCCGCTTGCTCGAAATGTGTAAAAATGTTTGACTTGAGTTGGAATGGTTTTTTACACAAACAACAAGGATTATTTTTTAATATCCGTGAAGAAGGTAATATTCTCTATATGCATGAAAAATCTCAATTTTAATAGAAACTTCTAGCATAATTTTGGAGGTGCCCGGAGTCCCTATTTCTAAGTTTGAGTGGTACTAACTTTCAAACCATGAGTCCAAAAAAAACAATATAAATACCTCCACAAAGCTCTTATCACGGAAAATCTAGTATCAACATTCAAAAAAATGAGATTTTTTTTTAATCTTAGAAACCTGCCCAAAATCAAAATTGTCCCCCTAATGTTAAATGGTTCTTTAAGGTTAAATGGTCCTTTAGGGATTAACCCCTTGATGCAACTCCGTTGAACAATATGTCACCCCGCCTCTCCACATGCAACCATCGATGATGAATCGAATAAAAACATATCAATGACTCAAAAATCAATCCCCTCCAAAAAGGACGTGAAAGTTGGAGGAACAATGGCTCCGCAATTCGCGGAGTTTAAAGAGTGGATTACAGCAAGTGTGCGTGTGAGGCAAATAGAAGGAAAAAAAAACGTTGGTCTTCGGAGGGGGCCGGCGTGAATAAAATGTCCGTTCATTCTACCACTAAGTCCATGCCCACCGGACATGGGTTAGTAGTATGGAACTACTTCCCCCTTTCGAGGGTGGACACTATGTACTTAGTAACAAGTAGCCACGAACAAAAGACCATAGGTCCCAAAAGTCTCCAAAAGAGGGAGGGCGTGTATGGTGAAATGCATATGTAGTCTATGGAAGGGGGTTCGAAGCATCGGGAAGGGGTTGGTTGTTTTCAAGTTTTTGTTTATGCAGGAGTATCGACATAGCATGTTGAATTGCAATAATGTTAATGTTTGAAAAAGTGGTTTTGATTGAAGTGATGGGGATTTTAAATGTTTCTTCAAGGGTTGCCATTGAGGGAATGAAGGTGGTGGCTCTAGCACCCGCGGTGATGACAATGAGGGGGTCTATTTTCCATCCTAGTGCTTGAATATTGTGAAGTAGTGGTTGGTATTTGTTCGTTTTGTTTGCAATAGTGTCCGGGGAGAATCTATCATTGCAATATGTGAATTCAATAAACTGAATAGTGAGACTAGGGTCTATGTGGTTTGGTGGGGGGTCTTTGTATGAGAGTCCTCTAACACATAGTAGGTCGAGTTTGAATCTTGCATTACAGTGGCATCTTTGAGTGCAACATATGCATGGTAGTAGCCAAGGAGGGACCGTATTTTCTTGTGGGTTGTCATTAAAGGTTCCGGCATTCATGAGAATGAAGCACCGGGATTTGGATGATGATGTAAGTAGTTTACGGATAGCCCATATGGCTTTGTTGTGTCTTTTGACAATTAGTGAGTGTATATGGGGGTTTTGGCACTTCAGTAAGACATGTAGCCATGTGTCCGGGTCCGTGGTGTTGCAAATTGGACATGTTATTGTAGGAAATTCTTCTATTCCGAAGAAGAGTTGTTTGCGGGCATTTCCCACGTATTGTCCGGTGCGGAATTTGATTAGGCATGTGATATGTGGATCCGTAATTATGGGGTTTTTCCAAAAATTGTTGGACAGTACGTCGTGAATGTTTGGGTTGCCGGTCCATTTATCAATATTGGGGAAATTTTCTGTGAGTTTTTCTAGGTTTTTTACAAGATCATGTCTTTTGAGGTATTTGTCCAAGAATCGTATGGGACCATTATCGGGAGTTTCGCCCATAGAGGGCCATTCATATCTATGAAAGTAATATGGGGTGGCATGGGCGTGTTCGTATGGGTGTTCGGCATTCTTGTGGATTTTTTCTCTTCCTTCCTTTGCTGATTTGTCGGCTTGTTCATTGTGAGCAATATTAGCATGAGCTCGGACTTTGTGAAGTGTAGTGATTTGTGTGTGGTTTTGGAGCATTACAACCATACATGTGAGGATAGTTTTGTAGGGGTGACTGTTGTATACAGTGGGGTGTTTTATGTGTGTATTAAGGAGATATAATACATTTATGCAATCTGTAAAAATGTGAGCCAGTTCGTTTGGGTATTGAGTGGTGATTATCTTAAGGATTTTGTGTATAGCCATCATTTTGGCTCTTAGAATATTTTAGAGTCCATGTAGTCTTTTGCCTAATTTAATTTGTTTGGTTGAATTGTATATCCCATAGCCGTCAGTGTAGTAGCTAAAGTTGGGGTCAAATTTAAGCTCGGTATTAATTTGGTAGTTGGGGAGTGGGGGGCCCAATTCGGTAATTGGTAGTGCGGGGATGTTTGTGTGGGGGGTTTTAGACCATTTTTTGTTACGGTTTGTACGGATTGAAGTAGGTGTCGGTGGGGCAATTGCGGTGTATACCTTATTGATGTTTAGATTTTTTGCTATCAAAGTGAGATGAGTGAGGTTTTCTAGGGTACCTATCTCTCGAGTTTGGTGATGTATACATAGGATACGTAGGGTTGTTGGTTCAAGGCGGGGTGTTTGCATTTGCGGTGGTATAGTGGGTTCTTTGTAAGTCATAGAGTCCCCTTCAAATATTACTATGATGTGAGAGTCCGGGAATGGGCCTAAGTGCGGGTTAGAGTTGTGGTACCAATGAGTGTCCGGAGTAATAATAATGGTGATGTTGTGGTTGGGATCATTGTTTGCCGCTAGGCGTGCCCAATGTACTGCTTGTTGTGTTTCTTTTTCGTTGTGAGGGTGTGCAAGGCCTATTCCGCTCCACCTATAATCCAAAGTTTTTCCAAGAGAACCAAAAATCTTATCACGTTCGAATGGAGAGTAGAATTTTGAAATTTTTGTGGAGCATGTAACGGGGGATGAGAAGTATGAATGTGTGATATTTAGAGATGCAATAAGGTAGTGTAAGATAGGGTCGGGTTATGTGTAGTGTGCATTTTTAAGGGGGTCATTTTTGGATATACGGTACTTATATCTTTGGTATAGCCAAACAATTTCGGTTTCAAATATTTGGGGTATTGGTTCAATGTTAATGGGGGTTTGTAATGCGTTGTGATATTGGTTCCACAGCCATTGTAGTCTAGCGAGTGGTATGGTTATGAGGTGTCTACCATTACCTTCGTATATGTGGGCATTATCTTGTTGTATTTTGATTGTATTTGTTTGTGCGAGGATGTCAGTTTCGGGGTTGCATTCGGTTCTAAAGATGTTAAGGAGGGGGATAATAAGAGGTGGCGTGACAAATCTTCTATCTCAAGGTTGTGCTTGGGGGTGGTGTAATTGTATGATATTTAGGTAATAATTGTTTTGAGTTCTAAGGTAGTATTGTGTGAGGATTTTGGTGTTATGTAAGGAAGCGTTTGGGTTGTGCCAAGGGAAAAGATTTTTTTGCGGGAGCCATTTGGTGTAGGTGGTGTTATTGTGGGGCCAATGGCATAGGTATGACGTATATTGTTTGCTTATGTTGTTAGAGTCAATGTACTTTCTATGTTTGTGCGTGGTTATGTTGTTTATTGGGTACATCGAAGGATTTTTTAATATATGTGGTGGAGGGGCATATGGTCGTGAATGTGGCGGGTTTGGAGGAATTAATGGGAGGTTGATGTTGAAGTGGATGTCATTGTGACCAATGATGTACGGGTCTTTGAGTGCATAAGGTGGGGCGTGAGTGGTGCAAGGGTTGGGGCATATAGAGAGGCATGGAGGATGAGAAAATAATTGTTTAGCAATATTTTGTGCACTTTTTATTAATTTGTGAGGGGTACCATAGAATGTTTTGTAGCTCTTGTCGTCCATAAGTTGTGTTCCATTTGGTTGTGTAATTTGTTTTAGATCGGTAATGTTTGCGGAGAAAAGTTTTTGTAGGAGTTTGGCGGATAATTGTCGGTCAAGTCTAGGGAGGTTATGTATTTCATTTGCCCAACTTTGTTAAAGCGGCGCGGGGCCTAGTAGGAAATTGTCTAGTGTACTTTTTAGAAATGTTTGGCCTTCTGTTTTGAGTAGAAAAAGTGTGCAGGTAATAGGAGACCAAAGGCAATCAGATTTTTTAAGTCTTTGGAGGTATTGTGCTCCTCCATAAATGGCAAGGATGTGCCGAAGGAGTCCACCGTAAATTAGTCCTAGTCGTCCCTTGTCGTTAAGTGCATTTTGGAGTTGTTCTCCAATGCAACGTAGATAGGCATTTTTAAGGGAGAAAGCTTCTAATTCGAATAGTTCGTGGAGGAGTTGTGTTATGACATTGGGCGTACAGTTAGGGAGTCCGCATGCTTTCTTTTGTATGGCTATGATTTTTTTATCAAGTTTGTTTATGGCGGGCATGGAATAAGGGACTGCATAGAAACTATATGAGATACCCGGACGTATGATGGTATCAATCATTTTTATTTTTTGTTGCAATGTGGCCGGACATAGTGTAAGTTCATTGCATTGTTTAATAAGTTTTGTAGGAGTGGCGTGAATTTGAATTTTCCATTTTAACGATGGTACTAGGTTTATTTCAAGGTATATGTAGGGTTGATTTTGGTTGAGAACCCGAATTGGTTGGTTATGATAGTGGATATTGATAGCTTGGATAAGGGCTTTGAAGGCGGTCGGGTTTATTTTGGATTTGTTTGGGCATCCAGTTACGGCACATTTTTGGACCTCTAGTTCCATCCCGATCCATAGACAAAATTTGTCTATTTTGTCTAATTGAGTTTGGAGTGATTTAAGATAGATGGCCGCTAGATCATCGGCATATGCGGCCAAGTTTACGGTGACTTTTGAGGTGCCAAATGTGTAGCCATTATTACCTCTTTGAAGCCATCTCAATAAAGGTTATAGAAAAATAATAAAGAGGTATGGACTCAATATATCGCCTTGGATGGTACCACGTTGGATGGGGATAGGGCGTGTTTTACCAAAGAATTCTCCAGTGTATGTAGTGGTAAATTGGGAGTATATATTGCCAACCAGTGTGACTGCAACTTCCGGGTACCCAAGATCGCTCATAATGGCTAGCAATCGGTGATGGTCAATGCAACCGAATGTGTTTTTGAAGTCAATGTAGAGTATGTAAATGTCTTTATTAGTGAATTTTGCATCCTCAAGAGCGGCAATGAGGGTTTGAAGTTGCCGTGTGGTACTTCTCTCCGCTCTAAACCCTTCTTGGCTTTCGTGTAATATTTGGTGTTTTTCCCCGTAGGCCGATAATATTGATGTTAGTGTACTAGTATATAATTTATAAATGGTGTTAGCTAAGGCAATAGGTCGGTGGTTAGGTAGCACGGATGGGTTGCCTTTTTTGTATAATAAGATTGTTAGACTTGTTTTCCAAGATGCGGGAATGGATTTTTGCTTGTAACAATGAAGGAAGAATAATGATAGGTCATGGAATCTTGGGGGCATATTTTTTAGGATTGCGTTAGGTATATGGTCCGGGCCGGGGGCTTTGTTGGTTCCCAAATTTTTTAGGCACATGTTGTATGTGTCTCTGTTATAATATGTGTGGAGAGGCGTTGATGGTTTGCCTCTTTTATCAATGGTAAATCCGTCCAAATCATGCCACGGGTATTGCCTAACTCCGCACATGCATGTTGATGTATGTTGTGGTTGGAAGTGACATGGGGGGTTGGATGGTCTATTGTTTATGGATTGTTGAAAATATATTTCATTTGCAATGTCATCTGGGCTGGTTAGAATGTTATTGTTTTGATCTGAAATGCGATCTAGTGGCAGGTTTGTGTTATTTTTAAAGACTTTTCTATTAATCTTTTTTGGGCTAGTTTTGTATAATTGACGATACTTAGAAATGGCTTTTTTGACACATTCTCTTGCATATTTTGTAGTAATTTTCCAAGCTTCTTTGTTGGCATCTTTTGCAATGATTGCAATGTCTTTTAGCCAGTCTTCAAGAGGGGTGTTGGGTAGTAGTACTTGTGGGATTTGAGGGTGACGAAGGTTTTGTAGTTCGGAGAGTATGGGGTGGGTTTGCCAATTTTGGTTAGTTTTAACAATATAAATTGTTTTACGAATAGTGTGGTATGTGAGAAGATGTTGTTTCCACTTTTTGGCTAGTTTTCTCGGGAGATACCGCCCTTGTTTTGAGGTTCTAGGTGTGAGTTGTGGAATTGGGGGCACTTTACAAGTCTTTTCTAATATAGTAGAAATTTCATTAGTAAGTTTGTCAAGAGTTGTGCAAGCTTCTTGCTATTGTATGTGTGTGAGGTGTTGGTGGTTAGAGAGAATATCTGTAAGGGAGTTTTTTTCAAAGAATGTTGTATCAAAGTTATCCAGGTTTTCTTTTGGGATGGGGTTTAGTATTTTAATATTATTTGAGTTGATGGTTGTGGGAGGTCTACTTGTAAGGGTGTTGTGAGGTATATTGAGTTGGATTGGGAAGTGGTCCGAGTTTAAGTTGGTTGTGGTATTGGTGATAGAGGTATATCGGGTATGGTTAGATGTTTTAATATAAAATCCATCAATTAGGCTAGAGTGTGTAATTAAGTCCACCTTGACGAGAGTATTGTATATCAGTTGGGATTAAATATAATTCTAGGTCATCCATATAATTTTGCCATTGATAGTCTATGTCAAGTGGGGGGGTAAAAACCCCTCCGTTTTGTCGTCCAATAAGGGCGATATCTCGGTTAAAGTATCCGCAAAGTATTATTGTATGGTTAGTGTGTGTATTTGTTTGTGAAGTGATGGAATTTTGGATCTCCGGAATAAGCCTAGAGTCTTCTATGTGCGAGGGCATGTATAGATGAAGAATGAGCCATGGTTGGAGGGGTCGGTTAGTAATTTCAATAATTTGAAGATATGGTGATATATTAGCCGGGGTAGGGATTTTAGTAATAATCCCGGGGAAGGCATATGATTGGTGTATGAGCATGAGTAGACCTCCTCTTGCCGGTGTATATGGCCTCCATTGTTGGATGCATCGTGTGAGAGAATGAGTGTTATTAAATATAAGTTTATAATCAGGGAATGTTTTTTGGATATATTTTGTGGATTTAGTAGCGGTTAGTTTAGTTTCTTGTATGGCAATTATGGCGGGTGGTGTGTTGGTGTGGGTGGTTAGATTGTGGATGCATGGTAAAGCAGTGTTTAACGTTGAGGCGTTCCATGTAGTTATATATGTGTTTCTATTGTCCATATTGTCGTGGTTACAAAGTGGAGGAGAGATGTAAGCGGGTGTCGGGGTGGGGTGCGTGTAAGCAGGAATTGGTTCAAAGCATTTGAGAGCTTCAAGGATAAGATTGTGCGGAAAGTAGGGAAATTTTAGTTGAAGTTCATCGGGGGAAGGGGGTGGGGTTTGGCTATGAATAAAGTGATATAGGTCATTGTGTAAAGAGGTTTTGTATTCAAAAAGGTGTTGGTTTTCCTCTTGGAATTTGGTGTATGGGTGGAGTGTATCTATATGTCTTTCAGGGGAATTATGTAGCGATGATAGGGTGTTTAGTAATATATTTGTCCAATGTGTTGGGTTTGTGTTGGTAGAATGTTGATTGGTGATAATGTTGCATTCATCTATTGAAGGGTGGAGGGTGGTAATTATGGCGAATAAGATATGTGTGGATGGGTGGTTATTTTTTTGATGTATGTAGCAGGAAATGTTGGGGTAGAGGGTGGAATAAGTTTGGTGAAGTATGTGATTATTTTTTAGAAGTGGCGCAAAGGAAGATGCTAGGTGTTGATATTTGGGGTGGAGTTTTATTCGGAATGAAATATATTTTTGATAATCTTTTGTGTGTTTTTAGATGGTTGTGGAAGATATTTGGCATTGGACCGGGGTTAGTTTCTATGTCTCCGCAAAGTATAATGTAATGAGTAATGTTTATGACTACTAGTGGGAGGGGTGTAGAGTGTTGTTGTTGTTGTTGTTGTTGTTGTTGTTGTTGTTGTTGTTGTTGTTGTTGTTGTTGTTGTTGTTGTTGTTGTTGTTGTTGTTGTTGTTGTTGTTGTTGTTGTTGTTGTTGTTGTTGTTGTTGTTGTTGTTGTTGTTGTTGTTGTTGTTGTTGTTGTTGTTGTTGTTGTTGTTGTTGTTGTTGTTGTTGTTGTTGTTGTTGTTGTTGTTGTTGTTGTTGTTGTTGTTGTTGTTGTTGTTGTTGTTGTTGTTGTTGTTGTTGTTGTTGTTGTTGTTGTTGTTGTTGTTGTTGTTGTTGTTGTTGTTGTTGTTGTTGTTGTTGTTGTTGTTGTTGTTGTTGTTGTTATTGTTGTTGTTTTTGGTTTGTTTAGTAGTATATAGATGTATCATGTTTTGTTTTTTATTTATTTTTTTGTAGAATTTTTGTATTTCTATAGTATATATATACTATATTGTTTATTTTTTTGTTCTTGTTTATGTTGTTGTTTTTTATATTTTTGTTGTATTTGTTGTGTTTATTAGTATATAAATATACTAAAGTTTTTGTTTTTGTTTTTGATTTGTATGGATTTTTGTAATGTTTTTTTAATTTTTTTTATTGTATATTATAGTATAGATATATACTAATGTGCATTGATTTATTGCAGCGTTGTTTGAGAATATTAGTTTGACATGTCCATCTTGCCCTCTATAGCACGTTGCTCCCGCTCCGATGCTTGTGATTCGGCCGCCATGATCGTTTAGATGAGTTGGGACCGGAGGGTTGACATTTCCCCTCTAGGGACTTAACAATATTGGCTTGTACCATATCCGCGTATTGTCTTGCCTCGTGCACAATCTCTTCCTTCATGGTCTTCATTTCCCTTTGAAGTTGATCAAGGGTAACGCCATTGCCTTTGTTCGGTCCATTCTCCAT
Organism: Bryoerythrophyllum caledonicum; assembly: GCA_963971425.1. Lineage (NCBI taxonomy): Eukaryota > Viridiplantae > Streptophyta > Bryopsida > Pottiales > Pottiaceae > Bryoerythrophyllum > Bryoerythrophyllum caledonicum. The sequence continues at coordinate 12,623,438 of OZ020516.1, forward strand.
GGCAATCACAACATTTACTAGTGCCGAGTTTACATCCGAGAATCCTAATCTTGCGAGTTCATCCGTACTTGGTTTATTACTTCCGTCCAAACTTTTAGGATGAGGGATAAACATGACGTATTTTCCATGTAATTTTTTGCTTTGTTTGACCTATTTTTAATATACTGCAGCATTTAAGCATTCAATGTTACATGTCCCTACATGCCGTCCATGTTCGAGTTTGAAGAATATATCAACCACATTCTCCTCACCGAATATGGGCTTGATTCCACTTGTAAGTTTTTTTTCATTGCTAGCGGGTTGTCGCTGGATTATCAAGTTGTTGTTTTCTTTGTAAAACTAGCGACCAACTTCACACACAGTGAAATACTCACCAGGACCAGGGAATGATTGAAGAAGATGGAGATAGAAGTCGGGGAGAACATGGCAGAACCAGTCTACATCCCATACAAAGAGAAGGTGAAAGGCAGTAAGCAGAAGTTTTGGACAGGAACAATCAGACTCCACCTGAAACACTCGAGAGTCGACGGAATTGCCCTCCTGAAAGGTACCAGACCGCTTATTTTGGATTTGGATCATGATCTGGCAATTGTGGGGAAGGTATGCAAAAATTGGGACTCAATCGCAAGGAATTCTCTACTATCTGCAAAGATAGAGAATACGAAGCTGGAGGGAGTAGCCGCAGCTGAACTTCAAAGAGATGTCCTAAGGGAAAGCTTCAAAAGAGGACACGATTATGAGATCGCTAGCGTGCAGAAGAGCGAAGGGGAGACCTGGGGTTGGCTGGTTGCTACAACTCCGTCATAGGCCAACAAGATAATCTAGTACATGCACTATAAGAAACCCGTGTTTTTTGTCACGTCCTGAATCATGTCCCAGGAGACATGTAGACATCCGAATTTACATCCCTCTGACGTACCAATGCGTGTAACCCTGTGTAACGCGTGGGGACATCACCAAAAACGCGAGGACATCCCTGCGACAGGGACGATTATCAGAGATTTTGGGAGGCTGGAAATGGTGCCAACTGGGCGCCACGTAGACGACACCTAAGCGGCAGGATGACGGGCAGTGCCACATGGCCGGGAAATTCATCCTCTCCATTGGTGACGTGGCATCTGACGTGGCATGTGACGTGGACCCACGTGGCCTCTGATGTGGACCCGGGAAAGAGTGACGTGGCGTGCCACGTCAGCAGAGATTTGCGTGGTTTTTTTTTCATATTCGTCTTTGCGGGGACGTCATTGGTAACATGGCTGTGTTTTTTAAGACGTCCCGGGTTGACGTGGAGATGTCCTGCTTGACGTCTACGCCAACGCTACCTGGATTTTGATGTTGATTTCGTTGAACATCGCCATGCCCTAGAGGACGTGGCAATGGACATGATCGCGTCCTCCAATACGTTGCCGACCCATGGTCGTCGGCACTGAGGGTGTCATTGCAGACGTCTCAAAGAACTTATGCGTGTCTGACATGACATCCCCTGATGCATGGTATTGTTGACGCTGTGTATGTGATGGTGTTTTGAGGGACATCAAGAGATGTTGTACAAGACATGAATACGTTGTACAAGACATGAGTATGTTGTACAAGACATGAGTACAAGACATGAATACCTCATCTTACATGTAACATGTACATTCATCCAAATTAATGCTTACTGGCCTACTTGCAAATGTGGTAATATGATATACACGCAATTTAAAATATGTCTCCATAGACACGGGGATGTTTCAAAAGACGTCCATGCATTTCCTAAGTGCTGCGGCATACGTCTTCTACAACATGGTCACGTCTATATGTCGCTCACAGGACATTGCATGTCCAACACTGAACCTCTAACCTCTACACTCTAAACTCTAACCTCTACACTCAAAACTCTAACCTCTACACTCAAAACTCTAACCTCTACACTCTAAACTCTTACTTCTACACTCAAAACTCTAACCTCTACACTCTAAACTCTAACATTCTAACTTGTAAACTCAGTCTACACTCTAAAACTCCAACCTCTACATTCTAAACTCTAACTACTTGGAGAAATGAAGGCCATAGTGAGCTTTGTGCAACCTCAAATTCTACTTAAAGGTCTCATAACCTAACTATGGCTGCAACAGCTAACCCTAGCCGCCTCATGACCTAACTATGGCTGGAGCAGCTAACCCTCGCCGCCTCTTTTCATCCAATGCACTTGACGAAATTCATCCTACTTGATGGTTATGTTTTGCAAGACACGATGATGTTTTCCAGGACATGTCGATGTTTTCCAGGACATGTCAATGTTTTGCCAAACACTGCTGATGTTTTCAGAGACGTCTCTGTGGGATGTCCTCAAAGACATGTAGACGTTACTCGAGACATCTTCAATTGGATGTCTCAAGTGACGTGGATCTATACACAGAATGATGTGTCACCTTGTCCGACATGGAATTGTGTTTGCCATGTAGATGAAGTGCTGTAAACTACAAAATATATAATATGTCCACATGGGTAAGCCACCAAGGACTTTACAAAATCACCCTAAATTCCTTATATTTCGGATTTTGGTAGAAAAGTGGTATTTTAATATTATATTAATTAATAAATATTATTTAATATTTAAATATACAGTACTGAATTTAATATGTACGCTTTAATTACAGAATAATCAGTTTTTATAAAATATTATTATAATATTAATTAATATTTTGTATTTTTAATATTTAAAATTAAATTTTATTTTGGAAACCATTTTGATACGAAGTGGACAAATAAAAAATTTCAGAGGATCAAAGTTAATAAATATAATCAGAATATTCTTCAATTTTATATACTTTATTTTTTTTATTTTAAAAAAAAAAAATCTAGTTTTATAAGGCTCGTGCCTTTTTTTCCTCCTTTTGCAGACCGCTGGCCGTTTCGTTGTTTTTTTAAACGTTGGGCTACTTTCTACCTTGCACAACAGTAACTTCGACATTCTTACCTCAGGTGAAACACTTGTCCGCTGCCGGCGTGGCAGTTTTGCGTCACCCAAGATGTCCTCCATGACGTCCTCGGAGACGGGCGCGTTGTTGGAGACATCATCGCGTCTCCTATTTCGCACGCACGTTTCGGGACCCTCCCACCTCCACTGTTCATTATTGACGCGTGGACATCCTCACGTTCACGGGGACATTACTGGCTAGCTCCAAGACATCAAAAAAATACGCTGACATGATTAAGGACATAACAAAAAACACGGGTTTCTTATAGTGATGGTACCGTACGAAAACGAGTTGTTACACTTGATTACACCACAAACCGCAAAGGCTGAACGAGGCGCTCGAGGAGAAGGACTTACGGAAGAAGAGCTGAAGAAGAAGAATGCAACAATGGTGTACCTATACGGGTTACACAAGATGAAGAAAGTGGAAGAGACAAAGCTGTCTATTGAGGCAACAATGGGAGAGAAGAACATTCTGACGTTCTTCTTTCCGGGACAGGTTGGAGATCTGCACAAGGGAGCAGCAAATGTCCAATGTTTGAATCCCATCGTCTATCCACAATCGGTAGGTAAGACGAAGGAGATTCTGGGGAAATACGTAAGTTTCACACCTCACCCTCGTAGCCTGGAAGGTACACTACCACCATCTAGAGAAGAGCAGGAAAAATTTGGGTTTCGTGACATTGCAACAACTATTGTGAGTACGTTTGGAGGCTACACAGAACGCACCAAAGGAGAAGAGGGGCAGCATCACACACGGTGAAATTGCATATTTGGTAGAGAAAGCAGTGAATAAGGGAACGAGAAACTGAAAGAAGGGATGCATGAGGAGCTGGGAGTCTTCAAGGAGGAGATTGTGAAGGAGGCCAACATCCACGCACAGAAACTGACAAACGAGTTGCAGAACGTGATGCAAATGCAGATGGAGGAAGTGAAGAAACAACTTAGAGCTTGCATTTCAGCAGGTGACGTTTTTTGTTCACTACCTCAACCATGGTTGGAAAACTGACATGGCAAAACAACCTGCAGACATGTTACAAGGAAATTCTGAGTTTGTACACGAACAAATCGTAGCAGGCAGGAAAAGAGACGGGAGCAGGGAAGATGGCGATACTAAGTTACAAAATATATACAGATTACTAAGTAATAGGCTTGAGGAGAATTTCAGCAGATACAGAGGCATTGTTAGCAGAATATGGCTGAAGAGAGATGTAGAGGATAGAGTATATAGGAGGAGGACAAATATATAGGCAAAAAATAAAATTAGACTTACTAAAATAGAAATTCGAATGAAAGTAAGAATATATACGAATCTCTTTGAAATAAATATCAATCTATTTTTAGAAATCGTATTTTTAGACAAAATATTTTTAGAAACAAATCTTTTAGAAACAAATCTTTTAGAAAACTCATTATTTCAACCTACTTATTTTTTGACCAAAACAAAATGTTATAAAAAAATCTATTTTTAACACTACCTCAATATATGTATCCAAGACAACCATCAATACATATTATTACAAATATAATGATATACATCATCTAATCAAATGTGGGGATATTGAAACCAACCATGGTTCTATGCCAGATGTGTTTGAAACCCACCCATCAGCTCATAAACGTAGATACAAAACATACTTCATTTCTTGTACAATCAAACTTGAAACTCCAACCTCAGTATCAACACCTTGGAAAAACTTTCTCCCCCATCCTAAAACAAGATCACCAATACCACCAAATTACTATTGGAGACTTCCCACACTTAAACACATATCTCAACCGAATAAGAAATTACCCTTTAGCACAAATATTATTTGCACTAATAACAACCATCAGCCCTAACATAAATTCATGTGAACACCAAGTAATAAATTTTCCCGAACCGGATTGGACCGCCAAGCTATTAAACAAGATGTCTACACTACCAAACCCACCCGAAAGGCATATTCACATTGAACACCCATATACACAATTTAATACAAAAAATCAAAAAATAATAAACCCCTCATCTAGTATACACAAAGAATTATATGATTTCATACACCAAACACAAAATGCACCATCAATACAAATGCTAAAAATTAAATTTCTTTTTCTACCAAACAATCTTCTCGAAGAAACACTAAGAATTTATGAACCCCTAGATGAGTACACACACCCCCCTCCATTGACCCATATCTCATCACCATTTCAATCCAATACACATAACAATAGCCATCAAACTAATATTGTTACATGGAATGCAACTACACTAAATACTGCATTACCTAGTTTAGAAGAACTTGCCTTACATACAAACCCGGCCATTATCACCATCCAAGAAACTAAACTAACTGCCACCAAGTCAATAAAGTACATACAAAATTTATTCCCAGATTATAAACTAATATTTAACAGTACTCACGCACTAACTAGATGCATTCAACAACGGATCCCTTACACACCCGCTAGAGGAGGACTACTTACACTAATAAATCACAAATATGCATACCCAGGAAATATCACCAAAATAGCAACCCCTCTAAAAATCTCACCCTACTTATAAATTATACACATAAAAAACCATCCACTACAACCATGGCTATTAATACACCTATATATGCCCTCACATCATGAAGATATTGAACTAATCTCAATAATACAACAAACTATTACAACACAAATTAACACATATCCTAACCACTCTCATACTATGTGGAGACTTTAATAGAGACATAGCTTTAATAGGACGACAAAATGAACATAATACCACGCCACCACAAGAAGAAGATTTTGCATGGAAAACATATATTGATAGTTTAGCACTAACATATGTCCCAACAAATACAAACTACTCTAGACAAGGTGGATACAACTATACACATACAAGTCTAATAGATGGCTTTTATATCAAAACAAAAAATCACAATCTATACACATGTACCACAATTACAGAAGCCAATCTTAACTCTGACCATGCACCCATTTCACTGCACATACCCCAAAACAAACTTATTGCACGCCACCCCACACCACCTACCTCGAGACCAATTAGAATACTCAACCATATACCGCAAGATAATTTAGATAAATTCAACACAAACTTTTATGAAAACAACGCTTTACAATTAAATGACCTAAACGCCATATTATCATACGAACATCTAAATCCCGATCAATGGAAACTAGCATGCTCCCATATAGACGAAATCACTCAAAAAATATCAGAAGCTATAGAAAATACGTGTAGCGCACCACCCATACCTACACTCAATGATAGAATCTCAAAACAAGGAGGATACTTACCACGCAAAACCCAAAAAACATGGAAAAAACATGTTGCAACATACCACCTAATTAGAAAAGCAATATATATCACAAAAAACACACCACAATGGCGATCACATCCAATTATCAATGAATTAAACAAAAACACCCATGTCAAGATCCCACCACCCCCAAATGACAACTTACTTATTGAACCATGGATAAATGATCTAGCTACACTAGCCAAGACCGCAAACAAAAAAACAAGAAAAATCACGTCAAAATACACAAAAGAATGTATAAAAAAGGCTATATCCAAATACAGACAATAATACGAAATAAGCCCAAAAAAGATAAACAATAAAGTATTCAAAAACCAAGAAACACCACCATTAGACTGCATCACAGATCGCAATAATAACATACTAACGAGCCCGCAAGACATTGCCAATGAAATTTACATACAACAATCAATTATTAATAAACCCACTGTTCCAACATGTTATTACTTACCAGACCACCCTCCTGAATGCACATGCAGAGTTAGACAATACCCATGGCATGACCTAGAAGGCTTTGTAATAGATAAAAGAGGTCATCCACAAACTCCGCTCCATACATACTTTGATCAAGAAACTTTTGACTTATGCCTAAAAAACCTTGCAAACAACAAAATCCCAGGACCGGACAAAATACCCAACTCTATCCTGAAGAACATGCCTACAAACTTCCACCGCATCTTATTCCTATTCTTTAAACATTGCTATAAACAAAAACAAATTCCAGCATCATGGAAAATAAGCCTCACAATACTACTATACAAAAAAGGTGACCCATCTCAACTACCAAAGCACAGATCTATAGCGCTAGCCAACACTATATACAAATTTTTTACAAGTACACTAACATCAATACTCTCAGCATACGGAGAAAAACACCAAATTCTACATGACAGCCAAGAAAGGTTCCATGCCGAAAGATGCACATCTAGACAATTACAATTACTAATAGCGGCTTTAGAAGATGCACAACTAACAACGCAAGATATATATTTACTCTATATAGATTTCAAAAATGCATTTGGCTTGATTGACCACGCCCGTCTACTAGCCATTATGAAAGATTTAGGATACCCTGAGGACGCGGTAATGCTAGTAGGAGATATCTACTCACAGTCTAACACCATTTTTACTGGTGAATACTTTGGCCAAACCCAAAAAATATCCATACAAAGAGGCACAATACAAGGAGATACACTTAGCCCATATCTCTCTCTTATTTTTCTAGAACCACTTTTACGATGGTTACAAAGAGGAAAATACGGCTATACCTTGGGAACTTCAAAAACAACAATAAATACAGCAGCATACGCAGATGATCTTGCAATCATAACAAACAAACTTCCCTCAATAAAAAATCAACTTAATAAAATGGACAAATTCTGCGAATGGGCTGGAATGGACCTAGGAATTCCGAAATGTGCAATTACTGGATGCCCAAACAAATCCAAAACAAATCAAATAGTCTTCAAAGCACTAATACAAGCTGCAAATATATCATACAGAAACCAACCGATTCCCATACTACATCAAAATGAGCCATATGTTTATCTAGGAATACAACTAGTTCCATCATTGAATTGGAAAATACAGACACACACAACAACCACCAAACTAATTAAACAATGCAACCAATTTGTAAATTGTCCAGCTACTATTAAACAAAAAGTCAGCATGGTAGACACAGTTATAAGAGCAGGCATTGCATATAGTTTTTACGCGGTACCATACTCACTACCTACTATTAATAAACTAGACAAAAAAATTATAGCAATACAAAAGAAAATTTGTGGGCAACCGAATTGCACTCCCAACGTAATTACCCAATTGCCTCATGATATGTTTGGCATAGAAGCATTCTCATTAAAGAACGCATACCTAAGGTGCATAGGTGAACAACTACGCAATGCTCTTAATGACACAGGATAATTGGGAAAAATCTATAGAGGTCTTACACATTTTATACTTGCTAAATACGGCGGAGCACAAGAGATTCCCATAATTAAACAATACGATTGTTTAAGATCACCTACAACAAGAACACTCTATCTTATCAAACGATGTGGAGGCGCTCACTTGAGAAGTACAACAAGAAACTTTCCACTTGAAGCCACACCTCTTTAACAAATGTGGCTAAACCTATCATCAGAAATATTACCACACTTCACCCCTAAGCAAAATCACAAACTCCTCAACAAATTATTACTTCAAAACATACATGAGATAAAACATTTAACACTCCCAAATGGTCTAAATCTAATGTCACATGATGAATTCAAAATATACTACAGTACACCAACTAAAGTAATCAAACAAGCCCTTAACATAGCTGAACAACTTTTCTGCTATCCTACATACAACCCACAATGCCAAAATCCATGCATTGAGCACCCTACACCACAAACTCTAAAACATGAATATAGAACACACGACCATCATATTTTACCCAACCTTGGTACAAATCCTATACACCTCCCACCACCACCACATCGCCCTTATTTGAAACCACCAATTAAAATCACCAATAATCCAACTACATTTCCCATACATTCAATATTAGACCACAAAGAAAACAAAACAAAAGACAAATACAAAATTCCAAAAACATACCACACCTACCTATGCCAATGGAAATTACCAAACGATATTACATATAATAAATGGATACCACAAAGTGACCTCTTCCCACTAAACATACCAATAACTATACAACACAACACCTCCTTGCTTGCTCAATATTACATTACAAAACAACATACACATATAGAAATTTAATAAATACCCATTTTGTAGAAGAACAAACCCGAGATACAAGATACATACTTCCAACCATGCCCCTCCCCCTTATACATATCAATGTAAATGAATGCAATCCCTCAAAAGATATCAACACCAACCAAAACACCATACAAATAAAAGATGAAACGACACACCTTTACGATGAAATAGGCAAGCACCTCATGACTATACCTATAACCAGACTAAAATGGCTGTGGAACCAATACTCCAAAGCAAAAGATTCACCACACGGATTAACACCCCCTACACAACCATTTGAAACAGAAATAATATGGCTATACCAAAGATACAAATATAGAATTCCAAAGACCGACCCACTTAAACTTGCACATTACTCTTTGCCAAAAATATTACTTGACCGCATCATAACATCTTTCAATACAACTCACACATATTTTTCCTCACCAGTAACTTGCTCCACTCAAATAGATAAGTTTTACTCACCATTTAAAATAGACAAAAATTTTGGATCTATGGGGCAAGCATTTTCTTACAAATGGAAAGGAATAGGCTATGCTCACCCGCATAACAAAACAGATACCCAGAAAGCTATACACTGGGCTAGACTTGCAGCAAAAAACAATCCAAACACCATTACCATAATAACTACTCCCGACAACAACTGGTACCATAACCTAACACCACATAAAGGCCCCTATCCAGACACACATGTTGTTACATATATACCAGTAGATACAATAACATATGAAGAACCAACAAAACCACCCAAATTTACTAAAACACGAATAGAACCTTCTGCTCTTCACATATTATGTGTACACCATAAAAACACCACTGTTGGAAATAATGAACAAATCACCGCCCTAACCACAATTTTTAACAAACTCCAAATCCCTCAACGATACATACAAACTGCCCCGCCAACACAACTAAATACACAAGTTAACAAAAGCAAAGAATGGAACACACTCACATATCCAACAGACAATTTAGTCGCAAACTACAATACAACAACAATTCCTAACTTCATAAATGATAAACAACCCGAATTCTTATCACAATACTGCTACTATATTGATGGCTCATTTCTCCCACCACAAGATATGGGCGATCATTGGACTCGTGAAACTGCAGGATATGGAATATACAATCAATCCAAAAATATAGAACTAGCCATAAGACTCCCAGGTTTACAAAACATATTTAGAGCTGAAATAATGGCAATATACACAACGGTCCTACAAATTATTACCTCCAAATACCCTAATGAACTTGCACACATTTTCACAGACTGTTTAAATGGCCAGTACAATATCCAAGCACAACTCAAACACCCCACCCAACATAATAACCACCCGGACAAAACCATTCTACAAGATATAGTAACACTTTTGCAACAAAGAACACAACCTACATCATTGTACAAAGTACGAGCTCACGCAAATATAGATGGCAACGAAAAAGCTGACGAACTAGCCAAACAAGGTAGAGACAAAGATTACCACAATGCAGCCCTACCACATGAATTTGCACATTCTACACCATATTACTTTCAGAGAGACTGGTGGCATTCTATGGACGAAACCCTAGATAAAGGCCCTATAAGATTCGTTGAAAAGCATATTATTAAATATGACAAAGAACAAAACTTAACAGACATTACAACAAATTTCCCCAATTTAAATAAATGGATAAGTAACACTGACATTGACGATAAACTATTCAATGAATTTTGGACTAATAAACAGGTAACAGACTCCCAAAAAACATGCCTCCTAAAACTAAGACATGGTCAATATATGGGCAATGCTAGAAAACAACTATTTTTTGGGAGAGAATTATATCCATCAATCACATGCTCAATATGCGACTCCCAAGATCTAGACACATGGTTACATGTACTGCTAAAATGCAAGCAACACCATATACATGCGCTTAGAACAAAAAGACACAATAAAGCAGTTTGGGAAATTAAAAAACTACTAGTCTCATCAAAAAATTCAAGATGTTATACCCTCATGAATGCGGGCACATGTAATGATAAACCACCAGAGAATACAGTCCCTCCATGGCTATTACCATGTACATGAGTACAACAAAGATGCCAATGTAATGCACGACTAAAACCAAACCTACTATGCATAAAAGGACTACCCTACCAATCAAACCCCCCTACATCTCCCAACATCAATTTAAAGGTACACATTATAGAATTCACATACTGTAATGACAGATTCTCACGAGATACCATTGAGAGAAAGATAGAAAAATACCAACCTCTCATCAACGATATTATCAACAAAGGTTGGATAGTTGTCGTAGTTTGCAGAGTCAGTATTCCTCTGGAATGCATTCAATCGTCACTAAATGCTTCCAAAGTGAACCACTCCGGTTTCGTTCCGACAGAGATCTTTTTATCCTTTCAAATTATCCAAGACCACTAAACTATTGATCACCTAGGTTAGTTATTCTATTCCGAAAAGGGTCCGGTTTCTTCCGGATTCCGGAACGTACCCAGAACGTATCGGAACTAGTTTCCGGAAGGTATATATAGTTGTATCCGGAAATGATTTCCGGAAATCAGGAGGGTAGTTTGATTTACCTCTGTTCCTCCTCAGAGCGGCTTCCGGAAGGTTTAAACGAGTGACCGGAAGGCCACTGATCCTATTTTGTGTAAGTGGCCGGATTCCCCACTGCCTTGTGACTTTCTGTGGCTAGACACCCACTGCCCCGGAATTAATAGTGACCGGACATTCACTCTCCCTATTCTACTAACCGGTGGTATGGTGTTGCTGCTGGACTTCAACTCTCACGACATCCGGAAGGCCTTCCGGATGCGGTCACATAGAGGTAACTCCGGACGACAACAACGTTCCGGTAGTACTTTTGTAGTCCTTTGGAGATTTGGATATAGTTTACTTGGGAGGACTCCTTCTAGACTCGCATAGCAGGCTTTTCCTATCGTGGGGGCAAACTCCGATTTTTGACCGGAATCCGGGTTCACACGGATTCTTCGTGCCCTAGAGACTACCAGGAACACCTCTACAATATGCCTCCGCCCCTCCTGGATTCCTCCGGATTCTGTAGGTGACCAGGAACACCTCTGCAATCTCCTCCAGCTATTCCGGATGGTCCCCTGCTGGAAATCCCAACCGGTTCACTCCTAAGTATCACAAATATCCTTCTCTTCAAAGAAACTTGCACAACATGTACTACCACAACGGACCTTGTACCTTACAAAAAAACAACTTTTGTCGTACAAACTAGATAGCAAGTCTAGTGATAGCTCCAAAATATATTCAACCACAAGGAAAACAAGATCATGAGTTGAGAAAACTCATGATACTAAGTACTAGTGAATCAACCTGATCCAAGCATTACCTAATCTGCGAGAAATCCGGAAAATCCTATCTAAAAAATCTTATCACTAAAGATCCAGTGTTCAAACCTGAGATCCAAAAATTATGGATCTCAGATCCGATTTTTCCGCCGGTCAACAATTCTGAGTTTCGAATTTAACAGACAGGTCGGTAGCTGGGTGCAATCTGGAGCCCCATCGTTAATCGCTACGACAAGTCTGATGACCGGAACTAACCAATCTTCTAATAAAACTAATAGTCTAACTACGGAGTCTTCATGTTCCGTCCACTCCGGCGCATCGGAGATGCTCCCACAGTCAGCTTCCTGCCACCTACCTTGTTCGGAGTGGGATCCGGTGCTGGTCCACTTCCGGAAGGTGGAGCTTCAGCTTCCAGTTGGTCGGTTGAAGTTCCCACCTGCGTCGCCTTCTCCGCTGTGTCGGTGGAAGTCCCATGTGTTGTCTTGGGGCTGGTGGCAGTATCCGGATGGCCTCGAGACAGGAGAGAAGTCGTCTTCCGGCGACTGGAGGTAGGTGGAGAAAGAGGGATCTGGAAGCTGGGAGGAGAATCCTGAAACAGTGCTGAAGGGAGGTGGGTCTTCTTGAACGTCTTTGGACTGTTGGGAGGCGCCCTGCCACTCTGTCCGGGCAGAGCTGTTTCCGGTGTTACCACCGGCTCTTCCATCGGTCCCTTACCCTTCCCGGAGGGTTCAGGTGCCTGCTGTGAAGGTCCGGTTGCCTCCGGGGACGAGGTAAGGTCGAAGGTGAGGTTAGGCTCCGCCGGCTTCTCCGGAATGACGGTACTGGCAGCGTTGTTCGCCAGTAGTTGCATCTGTCCCCATGTCTTCTCCATCTTGCGGGCGTGGTCTAGAAGGAACCGGATGATCTGGCCCAAGTTCACCTCACCTCCCTTCTCTAGGTACTCGGTGAAGAGAATGCGCGGGTTGACAGTGTCAACCGGAAAACTCAGCGCCCCCCGGACCTCGCCCAAGGCTTAAGCTGATGCAACCGCTTTGTCTTCTGCTGCCTTCCGGAGTACTTGAGCCTCTTCCAACGCTGCATCCGCCTTTGACATATCCTGCTACATTTTGACCCGCGCTTGGAGAAGGATTCGATGCTGTGTTTCCATCTGCTCCAGCCGGAAATCACTCTCCCCAAGGCTCTTCAGTCAAGGTAGGATTTCCTCCGAGTTTTCAAGCCGGAGCTCCCCCATGATGGTGTATATCAGGGCGGTGCTGTCATTCAGGTGTTGGTTGATCCGGATGGCTCTCCATGCGACATATTGGAGCAGCTCCATGATGTCCTCTTTGTGCCTCCCGGTGAGTGTCGGAAGATCCGGAGTCGGACATCACCCTGGCCGCTTCGAAGGCCCCGCTCCATCTTCATCTTCATCTTCTGGAGCCGGGTCCAGACAGATGGGTTGGGTGTGCACCGGTGGGGATTCCGGCTGCACCGAGCGACTCCTCTTTCGTGTCTGGGGTGTTGGCGCCGGAGCTGTCTCCGTTTCTTCATCTTCATCCTTTGCTCATCAGCCTCAACCCCTCCATACCTCTGAATGGTCAGCAAAGCTTCATACTCGTCGTGCTTCTCCGGTTTGAGCAGCTCATGCCGGTGGTAGAGGTGCGTCAGGTAAGTCGGTAGAGGCGACCCCGCCTTGCGGTTCCGGTGGAGGTTCTTGATCAGACGCTCTACCAAATCTTGCATGAGGATGCCCAGTCGATAGTGATCTTCTTCCACATAGCTCCTAAGAACGTCGCTGCCCACTTCAGTACGAAGCGCTTGGATTTCTCCGGGTGAAAAATAGGGTTTAGAAACCCTATTACGATTCGGGCCCTTAGGTCAGTTAGGTCAGCGATGGAGTATCCTTCCTTCGGATCAGCCGGTCCCCGAAACTCGCCGTCCGTGAGTTCATCGTTCTGCTTCGTCACCTTGATGTCCCCATCAGCGAAAGCATAGGTCCGCTTCCACTCTGCCCCGGTCCACTTCTCCGGGTGTGCTCGTATACTATCGTCATACTGGTTATCGGGAGCACCGATCAACTCCGTCACGACCTTCTCGTCTTTAGTTCTCCAGGTTGCAGCTATCAGACCGGAGCACTCCATGATGTCCAGAAATTGGAACAAGGTATGAAGGTCTCGGTCTGCCGTCAGGTACTCCGGTATCACTCTCACGATGGGTGGTCCCCCGGTGGCAGTGCTCTTCACCTTCTCCTGTTTCCCGGCTCGCTCCCCGACCATGGTGCTCTTCCGACGGTCCTCCGGTCGTACCTGGACGCACTGACCTCATAAGAACTCTCCACTATTGCCGGATGCTTGAGGAGCAATTGGCTTAGAAACGAGTAGAAGGAGGAAGAAAAAGGGATTGAGAGAAGTGCGGAGGAAGAGAAAAAAAAAAAAACAGTTTTGGGAAGTTCTGTCGGTTGCCTTTTTTATAACGGCCCTGAAGTACGGGATTCTCCAACGATAGTGACGTCACTATCAAAGTTATTTAACGGCTCTGACATCACTATCGCCATTATGACGGATGTCGTAACGGGTATCTCCTGATTTCTTCTCCCGGTTCTAGGTTCTTCCGGGTTGCTCAGAATATATCTGGGTTCAGCCGTGACTGGCCGTCCGGATTACGCACTTGGTTAAAGCTTTTAAGGACTTAACCGGTCCGTCCCTTATCCTATCTTCTAGTTTCTGATTCCGTACTACATTACTCAATTTTACTTATCTTTTGCCACTAATTTTTTTATTTAAGCCGGATTTTACGGTTAACTTCCGGAAACCTGTGGGACGACTTCCTACAATAGTTGAACCACTAATAGTAATTACAGCAGGTGCCAGAGCATCTACATACATCCCTCCTATGAAAATCCTAAAAACCAAACTCAAAATACCAAAGAAACTTATAAATAATACATTTAGAGAAATAAACACAATTGCTATACACCATGCCATGTCCATAATATTACACAAAAGAAAAATTGAAAGCGGAGAGCCACTACCAACAAGCGTACAACCACCATAAATCCAACTATTCAAAAAAGTAGTGAAATATAACCACCTTTATTTATAATAATAACCTTGTCACAATATAGGGGCCCAAGTTGTTGGAATTTCCTCCCCCTCTAGCTCGATAGCGCCGGATGATCGTAACGATGCTCAAACGAGAACAACGGGAACCGAACCCGGACCACCGTTACAACACAACCATGTATTTTCCAAACAACCTGGCAATGTCAACAATGTGACGACCAACGAAACCAACCTTCTACTTTTATACAACTGAATACACCCCAAACAATCACTTTACAGTGTACTGGTTCTTGGTTTCTGTTATACAATGTCCACCCTGAGAGGGGTTAGTAGTCCTATACCACTGTTGTTATGTCTTGTGGGCATATCATCAAGGGTAGGTTGAACGGACACTATATTCACGCCAACCCATAGGGATCTGGTAATCTTATTCTTCTTCTTTTTTCTTTTTCATTTTTTGTTTTGTTGAGGTTTTTAGCAATGAGAATAAGACAATTCTTTTCTGCAATTTCGTCTTCATCCATCGTTCTAGTTGCAAACATTGGTACAAAGATCTCATTAGAGAATGAGATTTTGTAGTTTTTTACCTTGGCTGCTTGCTCCGTGGAGGGAGTCTTGACCCATGCAAATTCAGAGAGACATTTTTATTCCACCCCGGTTATTTCAAACTCATGACCCCTTGCAAAGCTATCTCTTACAATCTCTTCATGTAATTCGTATGATTCTTTGTTGGCAAGATTCGGGCCGGATATTTTGACTGGTAATAGGTGTGAAAAGGCAAGAGAGTCGTATGATTTGCACACTTTTCCCTTGTGTGGAATTCCTTCATTCAAGATGAGAATGAAGGGTCTCATGTCTTTCAACAATCCTCTAGCATCAATATCCGGGTTATTTAGGTGTATTTTAAGGACCCCGTTCCAATTGTTGGTTTGGTGGTAGCAAAATACGGCTATGGGCTCACCAATGCCTACTCCAGTAGGGATTCCCATTTCGTTTAACCTAGCTTTCACCATATATAATACTATATCACGAATACAAGGAAAAATTGATAACAACCAAATTAAAATCAACTTCACTAGATAGCTATGCCAATGGACTCTCAATAATCACACCTACAACAAATGGCTCCCCCAAAGAGACCTCTTTCCAAGACACAACCAAAATACCATCACACATAATATCAATAAATTAACAATATTTTATCAAAGAATTCAACACAAATTCTACACCGAAATTATCCAAGCTCACCACCCACAAAATCAACCCCAAGACACAAGGTCCGTCACCCCACCCACAATAATCCCCCTACTAAACATCTACACAACGGAAGGCAAGCCCGAAAAAGACATTGTTACCTCATCTAACACAATAAAAATTGACAAAGACCAAGCACACTTATACGAAGAAGATGGACGACATCTTTTTACCATCCCAATCACTAGGCTTACATGGTTGTGGAATCAATACAGCACTAAACTACAAACTTCTACAAACATTGAACCAACAATCCAACCATTCGAAATCAAAGTCATTCAGCTATACCAAAGATACAAATATAGATTACCAAAAAATAACCCCCTTCAACTTACACAATATACACTACCCACATCTATACTAAACTCATTAATCTCAACATTCAACATCCAACACTCATACTTCTCCTCCCCCGTCACATGCCCCACTAAACTTAACAAATTTTACCCCCCTTTGAAAGAGATAAAATATTTGGATCACTAGGTAAAGCCTTTGACCACAAATGGATAGGCAATGGCATAGCCCACCCCCACAATGAAGAAGAAACACAACAAGCACTACATTGGGCCCGCCTCGCGGCCAAACATGACCCAAACCACACCGCCACCCTAATCATAATCCCTGACAAAAACTGGTATCAAAATCCTAACCCACACTCGGGCCCTTTTCCTGACACACACATCATTGCACTATTCGAAGCGGACTCAATAACATACGAAGAACCCACTATCCCACTAGATCTATAAAAGCCAAGAACTGAATCATCCACTCTACAAACAATATGCATCCACCACCAAAATTAAACTCTAGGCACACAAGAACAACTAGAAGAACTCTCCTCCAAAGCAAAGACTCTAAAATTACACCGGATACTCACAAAATTGGCCCCACCAATGCCCATGCAAACACCTCTCAACAGAAACAAAAAATGGTCAAAACTACACTACAATAACAATACACTAAACTACAACCTAACACCCCCACCCCTCCCGGAGTATCAAACTAACATCCCACCTAAATATAACCCCGCATATAGCTACTATACTGATGGCTCCTTCATACCGCCAGAACAAATTAGCCCGGGATCATGGCGCAGAGAAAAAGCCGGTTATGGAATATACAACGCTATGAAAGAAATCAAACTAGCCAAAAGACTACATGGACTGCAAAATATCCTTAGAGCAGAACTAATGGCCATTCATAAAACACTAGAAATAGTCTCAACAAAATACAACAATGAACCGGTGCACATATTTACAGATTGCATTAACGCACTATATTTATTAAACACCCAAATAACACATCCTACCTCCCATAATAGTCACCCCGACCAAATCATACTAGAATCAATGGTCCCAATGATACTAAAACGAGGACAAATCACAACCCTCCACAAAGTCCGAGCCCATGCTAATATTGATGGCAATGAACAAGCGGATAAACTTGCAAAAGAAGGAAGAGAAAAATCACATAAAAATGCCAAAGACCCACATGAAAACGCCCACGCCACCCCTTACTACTTCCAAAAAGAAGATTGGCCCTCCAAAGAAGACACCCCCGATAAAGGCCCGGTTAGATTCCTGAGTAAATACCTCAAAAAACAAGACCTACATAACAATCTTGACACAATCACAGACAACTTCCCTAACATAGAAAAGTGGACTAACAACAATGACATAGACAATGAACTCTCTACAAATTTTTGGAAAAACCCCATTATCACCGATTCACAAATAACATGCCTTATCAAATTCCGTACCGGTCAATACATGGGAAACGCCCGTAAACGACTCTTCTTTGGAATAGAAAGATTTCCATCCATAACATGCCCCATATGCCCCTCAACAGACCCCGACACATGGCTACATGTTCTACTCAAATGCCAAAACCACCACATACACTCCCTAATTGTTAAAAGACATAACAAAGCAGTATGGGAAGTCCAAAAACTAATCACCTCTTACAATAAATCGAGATGTTTTATACTAATGAACGCCGGCACTTTTAATAACAATCCACAAGAAAATACGGTCCCCCCTTGGCTACTCCCATGCTCATGTATGACCCAAAGATGTCATTGCAACGCTAGGCTCAAACCGGACATCCTTTGTATTAAAGGTTTACCATATAATGATCCACCACCCGATAACATCAACCAAGAATACACCATTCAATTCATTGAATTCACATTTCGCAACAATAGATTTTCCCCGGAAACAATCCAAAATAAAATAGATAAATACCAACCCCTTATTGATGACATTATCGCCCTCAGATGGAATCCTGACCCCCTTATTGTAATCACTTCCGGCGCTCGTGCCACCACCTTTATCCCTTCTATGAAAATTCTTGAAGATACCTTCTAGATACCCACTGAAACAATTAAAACCTCCTTTAAAAACATTAACACCATAGGTATTCAATATGCCATGTCCATTCTTCTACATAAACGCAAAAGCGAAAACAACCAAGCCCTCTCCGATACACAGGACCCCCCTTAAATTCTTCCCCCGCCTTGATTTATCATAACTAGCTGGTTTTGAGGTTTTTGAATACTTACTTGGTTTGTGGTTGGTTCGTTGGCTAGTTGCTTGGTTAGTGATATGTTGGTTGGTTGGTTGGTTTGTGGTTCTTTGGCTACTTGTTACATAGTGTCTACCCTCGAGAGAGGGAAATAGTTCCAGCTTACTAATTCCTTGTCCAGTGGGCATGGTCTTAGTAGTGGAACGAACAGATACTTTATTCACGTCGGCCTCCTTCGGGGACCGGCGTTTTTTTTTTTTTTTTAATACTATATCTTTGGTCCAAACTTGGTTACCAAATTCGAAATGAATCGACACTTGGTAGTCTACTGCATAGCCATTGTTATCCACCTCAACTTCACTTGGAAGTTGGGTGAGATTAAAGTGGTTACCCAATTTCCCATCTACTCTTTCAGATGGCCATTCGTTTTGGGGGACAAATGGAAAAGCAGGCATGGCTTTGAAGCTTTCGCTTGCTTCTTATGCATTTAGACCACATTTGACCAACTCTTCAATACTAACTATTGATATTTTTTGATTTCCATTCTTCTTTGCAATTATATTCATTGCATGAAAACCTAGCCAGTATTCATTGTAAGGCAAACTTGTTGCCTTCACCTTTTTCTGGCTGGTGTTTGTGATAAATAAGAGATTTTAACTAGTATTTACTGGGCAAGGGTTTTCTTCAACCACATCAACAAATAGCCGCTTGGAGGGTGGCAACATCTTGGAATTGAGACATACTGCGGCAGTCAAAGCAAATGGTGTTAAATAAGGTGGATTATTTTATCTCAATATTGGCCCTTATCATCTTGTTCTCAACTTCTCCCCCGAACATACGTTGAGGGCTTTTTTAAATTAAGATTAATAAGAAGGGATGGAAAGTAATATTGATGATATACCAACAATTGACTGACTTATCTTCTAAGGATTGGACTTGAGAGGGAATAACATAATACAAGGCATTGTCATTGACTCTTATGCATACACACACATGGGAGGTGCCAGAATATTGGTCACCGCCCCAAATAGTTGGCTTAGATGTTAAAAGTTGTTTACATGCCTATGAGGTTGCATAATAACCCCAATGATGCCAAAGTACAATAGAGAGTGTGAAAGGGGTATGACCTGAAAGTATAGTTACACCTTGTGTCCACCCCGTGGTTGCGTGTCTTTGACTTGTCTTTAGCTGTAACCTCTTGTTGCACGTCCCCTTCTCTTCTATGGCTGCACGTCGCAATTTCCTGGTTTTTGAGAGTGTAACTGCTAGTCTTTTGCTTCGATTGTGACTACCCTCTGGTTTCAACTTGCTTGCGGGCTTGGGGGTGCGCAGCTGGACGTGGCCTGTATTAGAGTACTAGTCTAGTAAAGAACAGTGGAGACTTGGTAGGGGTGGTACCTTCCGAGGACCCCTGTTGGTCACTGGGCTGTAGGTTCGGCGAGGACCCCTACTGATTCTGTCGGTTCGACTGTCGCCGGTGTACTTGATTAGTGTCGTCGGACTGAGATGTCGACGTCTGTAATAACTGGGGAGTTGACTTCGACTCCAGTAACTTGGCGGTCGACGAGTGCAGTCGACGTCTGGGAGGTCGTCGGCGACTGTAGTGCCTGGAAAGTCGACGACTGTAGTAACTGCAGTTAACGACTTGCTGCAGTTGAAGTCTCTGTTCTTCCACTTATTGCAGTCCCTCTTCTGACACTTTCGGCAGTCTTGAACTTGCTGGAGCAGGTTGGGTTTGGCGACGAGCTGGTTTTGGAGTCTAGCTGGAATTGGTAACGAGCAACACGTGGCGTAGTGGGTGACGGTGACCTGGAATCGGCGTCTAGCAGGGTTTGGCGTTGGACTGCAGGTGACGTCGACGTTGGGCTCGACTCGGCTTCGTGCAAAATTTGGCGCCGAATTGCAGGTGACGTCAATCAGTGGTGTTGATCTAGGACGTGGCTGCTTGTGACAAATAGTGGCTGGATCTTCAGTAGGCGCCGAAAAACAACAACGAGATTCGGGCTGGGAACTTCGGACTGTGGTTGCCGGCTTCCTTCGGGATCCCAACCGTCATAATTGCCCACGTGGCTTGAGTTGGCCGTTGGTGTAACATTCCCTTGTTGTGCATGCAGGCAAGGTATCAAGCATGACTTCGGGCAGGGTACATTGAGTGGAATCGGACAAAGTTTCGAGCAGGGTGAGTTCGGACAGGGTGCGTCTGTACGTTCTGACTGTCTGCGTGCACAGGTTGTTGTCTTCAGATCTTGTGTGCTCAGGTTGCAGCCTCCAGATCTTGCATGCGCAGGTTGGTGTCTCTAACTCTCGTGCGCAGGTTGTCGTCGATCTCTTGTCTTCACCTTGTGTGATCTTCGTTTGTATGTATTTTGCATGAGGCCTAATTTCGAGCTTGGGCGGTCTTACACGTATTGTCTACAGGTGTTGTATTGTCTGCGAGAAGCATGCCAACGTCAAGTTAGTGTGAAACTAATTACCAGCAAACCAGACAAGAGACAACAAGTTTGTAAGGAAGGAAGTAGGTTGTTCTTCACTGTCAAGAAGTGTCCAAGTTGGACGTGGGAGTGGCGACTCTCTCCTCCGACGGCGCTTCACGTCCTCTGGCAGGTCCGTTACTTCTATGTGTTCTGAACAGATGACGCGTTGGTTCCACAGCGCATGGGGTGGGTGTCTGCGTAGTATGACAATGTAAGAGGATTTGAGAGTGGAGTGTGGGCACGATATATACCTGGTGTTGAGTTGTTTCTTGATGGATGTGGTAGTCGTCGATGAACGTCTTTGTTTTAGGATTTTTGGGCGTTTAGGGTTGGCTTCTTCGTATAGCCGTTGGGTTGTAGCTTGCCGATTGTGCTGCCTTGGATGAAGGTTTGGATCTTGCTCTTCTATAGATCCGGCGTTTTTGTGGTTGTGGCGGCTAGGGCTTTGTCTGTATGGTTGTGGTTGGTCCTTCCTCCCTGTGTGTTGCTTGTTCTTAGTCATTCCAAAGCTCCTATCAAAACTTAGTAGTAATTTGCTAACACGGGAGGGGGGAGATGGGGTGGTGGTAGGGATACTCACCTGGGCGTGTACATACCTGGTTCTCGTTTGAAGCCTTGAGGTCTTGTCTTCTTGTTGTTGGTGATCTTGGTATTGAGAGTAGTGTTGACGTTGTGGTGGTCGCAGTGTGTATCTTTGCACAGTGTGAAGCCTAGGGGCTTGCACTTCATTCTTTGCTGGTGGATCTTTATGTTTTGTATTGATGTCTTCTCTCAACTTCTGTATGATGCGTTGACAAGTTTCTCTTCAGATTCCTTCTTTCAGGCTTTGTCTACTGCGTTGATGAGTTCCGTTGCTGATTTCTTCTTTCAGCTTCTGTCTGCTGCATTGATGAGTTCTTCTACTGATTTCTTCTTTTAGCTCATGTCTGCTGCGTTGACAGCTTCCTCTGCTGATTTCTTCTTTCATCTCCTGTTTGTTGCGTTGATGGGTTTCACTACAGGTTGCTGCTTGGTGGAGCAGTGCGCAGTCTTTCCTGTCAACATGAGATTGGATGCATATGATGATTAGGTGTGAGACTAGAGTTCTTACCTTGGCCAAGGAGGATGATGTGACGTTGAGTTTGGCGCTTTGAGTCGTGCGTTTGGTGATGGTTGGGTTGATCCCGGTGCATTGTCGTTGGTGTGGTGCTGATGATGCAGGTGTCTTGAGAGTAGGTGGTGATGTCCTTGCGGTCTGCCATGTGTGATACCGCTCCATACGGTGTCTCCTGTACACTCGTGCTGGTCTTCCAAGGCTGTTGCTACTATGTGATTTCTTGTGACGGGGATTAGGCATATATATTGCAACAAAATCAATCACTAGAGTATTTCTACCATATTTATAAAAGCAATGTTGCAACATTACAAAGTGCATAATTCAAGTGTGTAATTTAGCTGGACTTGGAGAGTGTTGATACTTGTGAGCAGATCTTGTATGTTGGCGTTGGTCTCGTGTTTGTTGGAGGTAGTAATCGTACATGTGTGTGTGCTTGTATCCTAGTTGAGAAGGTGCTAGGTGTGTGGCGATTCTAAGCGTGATGTGGTATCTAGATCTAGATCTGTTTGTAAAGGTTTGACATGGTATTGCATGCTCTAGGCTAGATCTGGGCCATCATAGAGCCCCCACTTCAGATCTACTCTCCCATACTAGTGCTAGACCTTTGCATCCTATGCAAACTTATGACAATAGATCTAGATCTTGCAAAACCTTCCAACACTCTACACATCATAGAACGCCGTTTAGCAACAAAACATGGTACACATCGGGATTCGCAATGAGACCCATCAACCCTCATTGCCTTGTGCTCTGTGTTTGTGCCTAACACCTAAACTCCTCCTCACCAGGTTTTGCAGAGCTACTCCTCACTCATTCCGCTGACCCAAAACTTCAAGGCAAATAGACAAATTGGTTGAGACGTGCCAGAGAGACCTGCAAGAGGCAAGCAAGACCTGGATGTAGGAAGTCGAAGGTAGAACGAAACTCACCGATCTGACTAATCTAGGGCTAGAAGGAGCTACCGAACTCAGATCAGGGGACAAAGTTTACAATTGCGAGTACACACTCATCACTAGGGTTAAGTGATGTGCAGAGAGAAGCGCGTTTGAAGAACGAAGCGGAGATAGAAGGGCATCCACTGTTCGGGACTAGAACCAAGTGGGAAGTGAGGAGGTTGGAGGCAAAGGTGCAAGCTAAAAATCTACATTAGTGAAGGGAGCGCGGAGAAAGTAACTTCGCCCTAGTTGAAGGCGCTTTGTTTGCAGGCGATTCAACTACAAAAGGAATCAACCTAGCTACGGGAGAGTTTCAACGGCATTCGACTAGCTGCAAGGACCTCCTAAGTACTGTAGGTTTTCTAGCGGCAAGAGGAGGTTGTAGAAGCCCAAGGGCGCCCGACGACGTCACAACTGAAAAGGAGTCGAAGGCCTACTCCAAACCTCAGCCAAGGAAGTCGCAGGACTCCCAAACCAGGTACCTCAATTCGAGATCTTAATGCATTCTCTGCTTATAGAACACCATTTGCTTTCAAAGTTACAAACAACAAAAAGACGGATGAAATATAGAAGAACGGCTGCGGGAAGTAGCTGGTATGGGTGTGAAACCACACCTGCAAGAGGCTAAACACACCCCTCTAGCATAAGCTGGACCCTCATAGCAGGAACAAAGGGACCATCTCCTTCAAGATGGCCTCCTACGCCAACACCTTGAGGAAGGCTGCCAACATACTAGAAGAATCAGGAATCCAAGTATCAGCCCCAATGGAGACAATGCCACATGAATCAATGGAGCAGATACTCAATGATCAACGAACCATCATCACAGGACTACATCTCACGAAAGCTACCAAGGGAAGGAGTTACCAATCGGATACAAACAAAGCTACGCACGCTTTCTCCACAAAGACCTCAAAAGAGAGATCTCGGTCAATCAAGAAGCAGTCTACAACGAGTCGCAACACCTACAACAATTCAGCTCCATAGCTTTCTTCCTTGGTGGCCGCCCAAAGGAACACCGCCTCCAACCGTGGTGCGAAGATCTGCAACAGAAACTCGGTGGAAACATCAAGCTTGGACGACACCTAGGTAAGGATTTCTTTCTCCTCAAAGCAGAAAAGCCTAAAACCATCAACAAGATGTTGTTACTAACCCCCCATAGAACACAAGACGGCATTTGCATTTTTCAGAGGTGGATACCAGGATTTGATCCCTACAGTGACAACTTTGACCAACCAAACAACCAAGGAGGTTTTTCAAGGAGAATAAACTACCTACCTAGTCGACGCTCAGACACGTGCTACAATACTTCAACGGCATCGACAAATAATTTATTTTGGAAATCGGAGAAGTGGACTAGGAAGAACTCGTAGCACAGACAAGAGTGTTGATCACTGCTTCTGTATTGCGATGGACGCTAGAGAAGCATGGGAATCCTCAATCGTGGTGGTAAACAAGGAATCAGGTACACGGCACACCATCTAGATTGACTATAATTTCTTGTCCATAAGATACCGCTACTGCCTAGAAACGGACCACAGCATCAAAGACTGCTAGGCAGGGATCGGGAAAACATCGAGGTCAAAGTACAAACCCACAACAGCAGAGGAAGAAAATGGAGACTTACCTTGAGAACCAAAGAAAAAAGATGAAGAAGGTTCTTAAGTCCAACGACACCATAATCGGAGAAGAGACAGAGCATCAGCGGTGCAAGAAAGAACAGCAAATGAAAAGCAAAATCAAGAGAGAACTCCCATAAACCCACCAAGAGTACCTCAACATACGCAAGGAGGAGTTGAAACCCTGGACAACAACCAACAACTCGTTAGGAAGGAAGGAGACAAGGAAATCAACAGCCAAAAAGAGAAAAGAGGAGCAAGGAACAAACAACAAGAGAGGACGGCTATAGCAGCATCAACACAGAAGGGAGGAAAGCGTTTGATGTCGGCTGGTGAAAGGAAAAGTGGAACCACAAACGTGGCAGAGGGAGAGAAATCCAGGGAAGAAGTAGAGAGGCGAACATAGACAGAAGCGGGGCAACAAATCCAAAGGTGGCAGCAAAGCAAGCAGAGGCTATGAAAGTAGAGGAACACGCTCCAACAGAGGCAAACGTCGAGGAAGCTGGCACGGACAACGATCCACAACGTGCACAGGAACAAACAGAAGACGACACGGCCAAAGATCCACAGGGAGCATAGGAACATACAAAGGACGACCACATGAGGGCAACCGGGTCCGGTGAACTAGAGGTTGAGGAAGAGGAACACGCACACACCAGAGTAGAAGACAAAGAAATGTAGGATATCCAACAACCAATTGAAGCAATATAGAGAGCCAACACTCCCGCTCATGACCGAGATGTTAGAGAGGCAGCTGCTCGAGAAAACACACAGCCGACCGGATCAACACTAGAGAGAATAAGAGGAACCGCATTAGGGAGGCCAATGACTAGCGCGAGGACAAATACCGAGACCAAACTTAGAACACCAGCAAGGAAGACTACACAGGGAACCAAGCAGCTAGCCGAGCACACCCTAAATGGAATTCTTCAAGGAATTCTTGCAGAGCCAACAACCTCAAGGGCAAACGAAGAAGATTTTTTTCAACTTGGGCTGGAAAGAGCCACGGCCAAAGGACACCAAGAGGTGAGTAATGTTCTACTGCATAATGTGGAAGGTGACAGATTTTGGGAACTAATGATGATAGGCAGCTCCAACCAAGTAAGGGCATGGCAAGGGGAGAGCTCAAAACACAACCCCAACACTGGACAGGAAGGAGCTCCCGACCTAAACATCCCACTAGTCGGGATTAATGGAGAACAAGAAAACAGAAGTCGTAGCGCGCACAAGCTAGGTGAGGAGTGTTGGCGTCCCAAACGTGGGGTCCTCGGCGTCCATTGATCGGATAAGCTCCGCTCGAGATCGAATTTCTCCAGTAGTTTCAAACAGGATAGATTGGGCCCTTGACTTCTCCACTCCTACAGGGTCACATCATCGATGGATAAATAATAATGAGGCAGGACTCACCCCACCTTTCTCTGCACCCACGTGCCTATTAAAGAGACATGGGAGGCATAGATTGATTAGGGGGAGGAGATGGAAGGCAACCCAAAAACCCTATAAGACAAGAAACCCTAGAAATTGGAGACAACTGGACATCAGGAATGGCCCAACCCCCTCAAGAGTAGAAAGGGTAGGTATTATCAGTGAAACACCGACCTCCCCCACGCCACAATTTCCCCTTTAGTTATCATGAATGTGAATGTCTTAACCCAAAATGTACAAGGGCTTAATAACCCTGACAACGTGGCCAAACTCATGAATTATCTGAGACCCTACCTATGTAGTCTAGACATCATATGCCTACAGGAGCAAACTAAAAGGCCAACTCGAGACACTCTAGCTTCTAGACTATGGAGGCAACCGAAGGCCTTCAACTGTGCAGCTGTGGAAGCCAATCAAGCACTAGCAGGATGGGGGGGACTAAGCATTATGGTCTCCTCTAAAATCAAACACTTAGTAATAGAGGAAGGCTCCTCAAATGGTAAAACGGCATAGTGCGTCGTTCTTAGAGGAGCCTCTAGAAGAGACCTTGGTATCCTCAACATATATGCACCGCACTCTTCCCTACAGAGACCAATGTTATGGCAAGAGCTGATGAGGGCTCTAAATCCCAACCTTATGTGGATTATTGGAGGGGACTCGAATTTCGTAGAAAATTGAAGAGACAAATCATCGGCCTTAGGAAGGCAAATTCCTCACAGAGAATTACATGGCTTCAGTTTATTTAAAGCCTTCTTTGGGGTTCAAGATTGTTTTGACCATAACCAAGTAATAACCTTCACATGAAACAACCAACGTAGTGGAAAGGAGAGATTTCTTGAACGTTTGGATAGATTTTACACCTTTCTAGCCCCAGGAAGCAACCAAGAGGAACACATTAAAAAATATGAGATTATGAGAAATAGTAGACATTCTGACCACCTTCCAGTTATCCTTTATTTAGAACTAGACCACTTGCTCCCCCGAGGTTCTAAGTATAAGGTGAATGCATTCTACCTTAAGGATGAACAGGTAGAGAAGGAACTGAAAGAGAGATGGCAAGCTTGCCCCCCTCAACTTAAGTTCTTTAGAAAAATCTGAAGGGTGCTTAAGTGGTACAAGACTTTCTGCAGAGAGAAAGCAAAAGAGCGACGAGAAAAGGAAGAGGAGGCAAGGGTGAACCTAGAGATAGCCAGGAACAACCTTCACGAGAGTCCAGATGACCAAGGTGTCTAGGAGGCAGAGAAACAGGCTAGGGAAGCCCTCATCCAATGTGAGGGCTGGAAATTGGCAGGACAACAAATCCGAGGAAGAACAAAGTGGAAGAGGGTGGGGGACAAACCAACAAAAGAGTTCATCAACACTTGTATAAGCAGAGACCTTCACACTTGAGCATAACAGATCTGGAGAATGAATGTTTTAACTTCTACTCAAACATGTACTCTAGAAGGTCACAATTTGTGGAGATTATAGACGCCCAGGAAGTCTCCATAAGAGGACCAAACTCCAAACTCTCTCCAACCATGCAAGAAATGCTAAAGTTGGATATCATCCTTGCAGAGCTGACCTATGCGGTCATGTAGAACATCTTGCCACATGAAAGTCTCCAAGACCAGATGGAATAATCACAGAATTCTACAAACTGATGTGGCCTAACATTGGAAAAGAATATCTTGTGATGTTGAAAGATGCATTAACAAGAGGGAGTTTTCATGGGAGCATAGTTGAAGGACTTATAGCACTAATTCACAAAGGAGGGGAGCGAGACACTCTAAATAATTGGCGCCCTATCACTCTCCTGAATGTGTCCTACAAGATTTTTGCCAAAGCCCTTTAGGTACGACTCCAGCCCATCATAATGGACCTTATTAACCCAGACCAATGAGCCTTCCTACCTATGAGGTTTATGTTAGACAATATTTTTTTAACACAAGAAACTATCCACCATGCTAAAGTGTCTAATCAACCTCTTATATTCCTGAAGCTAGATTTTTCCAAAGCCTACAATTGGGTAGATATTATCTTCATGTTCAAAGCCTTGATTCAGATGGAATTTCCAAAAGAATTCCTGAACGTGATCTCTCAATTATTCGAAGGAGCAAAAGCCCAAGTCAGCGTAAATGGACGAACCACAAAGGCTTTCAACATTGAGCAAGGAGTCAGGCAAGGATGCCCACTAGCCCCTTATCTTTTCCTAATAGTAGGAGAAATCCTGAACTTCTACCTTAAGAAGGAAGGATAAAAGGGATAAGCATCCCAGAAACAGAAAACATCCAAGTGTTAATCCAATATGCTAACGATACATCCCTTACATTAGCTGCAGAAGAACAGGTAATCCTGAGTACCCTGGAGACTTTAGGGACTTTTAGTGATGCATCAGGTCTAATAATGAATCTTGACAAGTCAGCTGCATACTACTGGGGGAGTGTTAGGCAAGCTAGACCTGCGTCGCTCAACAATCTCTCCTTCAGATGGACCCGACAGAGAGAGATCTCCAAACTACTGGGCACGGCGTTTGGTTTAGACTTAAACACTACGGATATTGACGGTTTTCTTGAAGGAAAAATCGACAGGAAACTAGAATACTTGTCAACAATTAAAGCAAAAAGCACTGCTAGAATCATTACTGGCAACAGTAATCTAGTTTCCACAACTCTTTTCTACTTGGCATTGTGGGGAGGAAGCTCCATGGGAATTAAACGGCTTACTCGCAAAATCCGGAATTACATGTGGGCACGATCCTTCAAGCCCACCAGAGCTAGAGTAGCATGGAACGCCATCTACCAAAAGAGAGAGGAAGGAGGGCTCAATGTGGTGGACCCTAAGGAAGCTATGACTGCACTTATGTGCAAATGAAATATTGTTGTTTGCATGCCGAGCAAGTCAAACTTTAGTTCACTACTACGCTTCCGTTTATCACATTGTCAATCCGAACGGGGGCCGAAATGGCCACCGAGTATGTGGTGGGGTTTTAAACAAGGTTTTCAAGGCCACAACGGATCTCGTCTGTAGAACAAGACTAAGCCGGCATGGCGAGCTTTGGTGAGTGAATTGTCCATCATCCCAACTAAAACCATTGAGGAATGGTTGAGTACACCACTCTGGATTGAATCCGGAGCTTTTCGACTGGGTTTTGAGTTTCCAAAAAAACGAACTGCTCAATTGGCACGACGGGGACTAGAGTTCACCAAAGATCTTTGGTCCCTAGAGGAGAAAAAGATCCTTAAATTCAAGGAGGCAGCTCCTTGTTATGGCCTTGAACGAGCTGAACTTGAATTTTGGGAGAGGCTCGAAGAAAGACTCAGGCCTATCCAAAACTATTGGATTATGGTTGGTACTCACCCGGCAAAGAGCACCAAATGGCTTGCTATCTTTGATACTAGGAACGATCACACACCCAGGTGCGTGTTCACTGGGAACGCCCTCAATGGAAGGCGGGAAATTGGCAAACATGAAGCTTGGTCTCTAAGAGAACATGGAAGGCTCTTTATGGTCGCCGCCCAAGCACGAATCCTTCTTTGGAGACCGATCTATGGTAATCCTAGTACCATCATCATTCATGGGTGGCTTGAAAGAGTGCGAGTCATCCTGCTAAAAAGGGAACGCAAACAAGGCGTATTTCTCTTCTATGGGATGACCAGTTTGCTTACTTGGGACCCGGAGAAGGTTAGTTGGACAAATGGAGAACCTTTGCTCTCCTACACCACCAAGTTCGACACGCAGCTACTACGCGCCAGGCGTTCTGCTTCTAATGTTGTCACCACTAAGTGGAATCAGATTCTTCCCTCGGGCTTCAAACTCAAGTGGAGGAATGTCTGGGACTCTGAAAGAATTGGGAAAGAAGCAGGCTTAATCTAGCAACTCTGGCATAAGGCCATTGCTATCAACCAGTGGAGAAGTCGTGTTTTCGAGAACATTGATGCTAGCTGTAAGGTTTGTGACGAAGGGGAGATGGAGAGCATGGTGCATAGATTTTGGTCCTGTCCGTAGGCGCACTCCACATGGCTCTACGTGGTTAAAGTCCTTCAACACATTAGCAACTCCCTCACGCAGAAATGGGGACTCCCCACCCTCCAGCAACCCTTTTTGCCTCCCGCCCTCCTCGGAAATTCCAGAAGTTTAGCAGGTTCTAGTTGCTACTCCGTGGCATCACCATCTGGACTCTTTGGATTGCTCGGAACAACTAGGTGTTCAATCAGCACCGCTGGACTTCCTACAAGGTCGAGAATGTGATTTGGCAAGGCCTCACTGATTATGGCAACATTGCGTGGGACAGGATCCGCACGGCCAACTCGGAGATGAACATGTTCAAAGCGGCAATCAATTTTGACTCCAAGTGGGACTGCAACAAGGCTCTGTGTACAAGACCGAACAACCGGGTGTTGTGGGTTAGAGAGTCTCATTAGTTGTTTTCTGGCTCTGCCCTGCCCGTCGTGGCGCGCCTGTTTTTCTGTTGGTTCCTCGGTTCTTTGCAATTCAAAATTCGTTTTGTTTTCGTGCCAAAAAAAAAAAAAAAAGACGTGAAAGTTTCCCCTGAAACTTCACAACCTTGAGAGCCAACATTGGCCACAAACGCTCATAACTTCTGCAATTGCCTTCATGCTCAAGCAACTCAGCCAATTAAAGTATTTTTGGTAGTTGATAACATGATTCTCTCTGCACAAACCTGGAACCCTCCAATTTGGACCAGGGGAGGAATAACTCTGAACCAATTCTGTTGTTTACAGAATCTAGATGAAGATGTTTATTATTTATTTGAGGATTTGCTGGAATTTCCAAATTTTGACTGGTTTAAGTTGGTAGGAGTACTCGAATAGTTGCGAAATTGCGGCTTTTGTTCGACAGTACTCCGCGTGTATTCTTCCCTTGTAATCTGTGCATGGCGTTACAGATGGAGCGCCTGTGACCGTGAATCTGGTGCCTACGTCCGTGCCATAAACTTCGAAGTTGAGTCTCCAACTTCGTGGATAGACAAGAATCATGTCCATCATTGGTGTTCTCTTCTCTCTGTTCCTGTTGCAGTGTCTGCAAGAAAGAACTGTCATCTTTCCAGGCTGCACCGAAAGGTATATTGACCTTGACTCAAAGCAACAGAAATGACTCAAACTGAGCTACACTTTTGACGACAGAACTGTGGCATCATCTTCATTGTTCTAGTAGAAGAAGAAGATCGAGTGGCTATGATATTACAAACTTAGAGCTGAGGTCTTCAGGTTGAATGAACCAGGTCATATCGTGCTTTCTATATGTGGTAGAGTGCAATAGTCTCGTGGTGACACTGCACATTCCATGAACCACGACCGCTACAGTGGCCGCTGCAATCGCACCACAATCACCACCCTCGCTAGATTGCATCCCAGTCGGATACAGTGTCGCTCTTCATGTTTGTCGTTGGTCTCATTGTTGCGTCATCTCCAACCACAACCTCCTCAACCCACGCTAAAGTCCACGTCTTTTTCTCCTGAAAGCTAGATCAAGAAACGCGAAATCTAGATCGAGAAACCAGTGGGCGCAGTTCCCGCTGCGCCGTTTGCAGTGTGCACCTGGGTTTCGGTAGATCCTGGCGGTGACTCAGTGTCGGGATCGGCCGCCACAACCATCACAACAATCCACAATTTGTAGCCAGTGTCGCATTCAGATCAGCCCACAGTATCCGCCGTTTGCAGTGCGAACGCCTGAAGGTCTGAAAGATCGCGGCCGTGCATGTCGGGATGCCTGGTGCGACGCAAGTGGGTGGTGCTGTTGTTGCAGTTGTTGCAGTTCCCGATGGTTGTGGCAGGCCGGACTTGTTGACCTGACCGACGCAGAGCGGCTATACTCGGTCGTCGTCGTCTTTGTGTTGGTGTGTGTGTTCGCCTTCCTTCCTTTTCTGCTCGGGAATCTCGTTTGCTGCATTGGTCACGATACCGCCCCCTCCAGGCAAGGGAGGGTTTGAACTGCGAAGGAGCGGAGCATGGTCGCAGAGAATGAGGACGCGGTCGGGGACGAAGGCGCCAAGTGTCTTCAGCGATAACGTGTTCGGAACAGGACGAGTTCTTAGATCGGCCGATGGTGCGAGTGGATCTCTCGCTTAGGACGTTGTTGTATGAATACTCGGGAGAGGAATGTAGAAGGCTGTTGTTCGATCTAGAACCGAAAGCGAGGTTCACGAGGTTTAAGGGCGATCGTGAGGTTTTGGTGTTAGGTGCGAGCGAGAGTAAGACTCGAAGTGGTACTAGTTAAGGCCGGCCGCGCTAGCTGTGCAGACTGTGAGAAAGAGAGGAGTTGTTGTTGGATCGGTTTCGGGATGCTAGGAAGCCGGGGCCTTAACGGATTCCCGAGAGAGAATTCTAGCACTGAGGTTTCGCCGCTCGAGAGTCTGCTGCAGCGCGCATGGTTGCAGAGTCACAAGCCGAAAGTGCAGAGACGGTTGATTTCGTCTCTTCCGGTTACTGATGTCTCGGTTGGAAGGCGAGCAGCTGTGCCGTCCTCGCAGACAGATAGCGACTCGGAGGAGCCGGAGAATCATTTTTTCTTCCACAAGTCGAAGCTGGATGCCTCAACAGTGCTGATATCGAGGTTTGCGCTTCCGAAGCTGGTATCCTACTCCGAGAGGACGTTTGTTCCGAGGGTAGTGCAGTGGACAGTGCCTATGTGCAATCGCTATGGACGGTCGCAACTCCTGGTAGGTTCCCCTTCGTCGTCATGCATCAGCAGGCTTTCCTCCGGCGTCACAGTAGAATCCGAGAGTTACAGTAGCACTGGCTCAGTCGACTTTGATTCAGGATCGCCCTCCAGCTTTTTGGACGAGATCCTCAACCCGGAAGTAGAAGAGAGGTCGTTGCCGTTACACGAGGATGTTGCGTACCAGGCCATGTCGAGGGAGATTGCTGATCTGATTGGCCTGGAGTCTTCCGAGGTTGACAGCTGCTGGGCGGACTCTCACACCGAAGCTGAAATGAGTGAGCTGGAGCAAAGCAGCGCTTATCAAGCCATGGCCAGGGAGATCTCCGAACTCATTTCTCCGACTCCTGCAACACTAGAGGCGAAATCCGATACGTTGATCAGCAGCGGGGAGTTTCGGCCATCAGAAGAGCTCGCGGCGCAGAAGATGATGGAGGCGTACGCTGAGATACTCGCCAAGCACATAAGGGACGTGACGATCAGCACTACTCCTGATCTCCATTCCTCGGCCAAGTATCAGACCACTAGCGATGAGCCAGACACAATCCTGAATTACTTCGACGATGACTGGAGATCCTACTTGCAGAACCTCAACCAGAATTTCACGCCAACCCCCAGTTTCGACTTCAACCTGCTCCTGTGCACAGGCAGAGGAGGAGGAATCTCAAAAGTGTCGGCGGCCTCCTCTTGCGGCAGTTTGACGGAGTTGCTTTACAGGTAACGATTCCATTATATCTTGAGTTTCAGTTGAAGGGCAGCGTTGATTTCAAATTGATCGATCTAATGCTCGTCATTTACTTCAAGTGTACTCTGCTGCCTCCAGGTCTGCACTCGCTGTGAGTCAAGGCAACGTAAGAGACGCGACCGATTTGCTGGCGGAACTGCGTGACAAGTCGTCACCTTACGGAACTCCCACTGAACGCATGTCGCATTATTTCATGGAAGCTTTGGTCAGTTCGCTTCACTTTAAGGATCCTTGAAAGCGGGGTTTTTTTTCTTGCAATCAGCGTGATCAGGGTGTTGAATTTGCTCTCACGAGGTATACTTTTGCAGGTTGCAAGAATGTCAGGGACTGGGGAGAAGCTTTACACTGCAATTACGAACAGCTGCCCCTCCGCCGCCACGATATTCAAAGCAGTGCGCCTGTACACCGAGAATTGCCCGTTTCTCAAACTCGGCCACTTTTTCACTATCAAATCGTTGCTAGACGCTTCTGAAGGCGCTACTCGCGTCCACGTGATCTCCTACGGAATCGGTTACGGCGTCGAATTCCCGACCCTCATCCAACAGCTTGCTCTGCTGCCGGAAGGACCGCCCCACCTTCGCATAACAGGTGCGGTCTGTGAACTAGATCATAAGTTTATGCTTTTACGTCACGCTGTTACTTGACAGCTTTCTGCTGTTTTCAGGTATCGATTCAGCACATCCAGGAAACGATCCCTACCTGAAAATCAACGAAACGGGCGGTAGACTGGAGGCGATCGCCAAGGACTGGGGAGTGCAACTGGAATTCGTTGCGCTAGCTGGAAACTGGGAATCGTTCACGGCGCGGGACATGTGCTTGCGAGAGGACGAAGTGCTCGCGGTGTGCAGCGACAAGCTGCACACTCTCCTCGATGAGTCCGTCAAGGCGACGAGCCCCCGCGAGGTCGTATTGAGAAGAATCCAAACCATGAATCCCAAGGTACATACATGGATCCTTGGGAGTAGTAGCTTTCGGTATCGATCTTCTCTCTACTGATTGTGTATCCTCGGCAGGTGTTTGTTCACGTGGGGCTGAATATAGGGCTGAATGCTCCGTTTTTCATGACGCGCTTCCGGGAGAGTGTGACGCACTACTCAGCGGTGTTCGAGGGACTGGACATCTCGATGCCGCCGGATGACCCCGACAGAGTGTTAGTGGAGAGAGTGATTTTCGGCGTGGAGATCATGAACGTTGTGGCATGTGAAGGGCAGACGAGAGTGGAGCGGTCGGAGCCGTATCGTCAGTGGCAGAATCGGCTGCAACGAGCCGGGTTCGCTCAGCTGCCCTTCAAGAACAACGTGTTCTCCAAAATCAAGGGAATGATGGCCGCGTACCACAAAGACTACGGAGTCTGCAAAGACGAGCCTGGCTGGTTCTTGATGGGAATCCGAAACCACATCGTCAAGTTTTGCTCGGCGTGGGAGCCCCGCAGCTCTTCCAGCAAGATTTTGTAGTGACTCTCCCTCGATGGCTTAATTTTTGTTAGCTGTCAAGGAGTCTAGGAGATAATTCAAGCAGTTGCAGCTGGAGTATCTGTGAGCCTTTTAGATCACAGGATACTGAGAGTAGATTAGTCTTAGTTGATATGTGCAAATGCCAGTCGCTGTAGCTCACTTGTTTCCGAATTCTCACATGTGGAGTACTTCAAGCTTTTGGAGGCACTGCTTCATTTTCCCTCCCTTCATAAAGTGCTCTCTACGATGGGGTCATTCAGCTCCTCTATGATGTAAAGAGCTAAAACTAATTTATTCAGGAGAAGTAACAGATGATCTCCTTCTTGAAAGAGTTGGTCATGGCCCTACTCAGTTTCCTCTAGACCGATGCATGAATAGTTCTTTATTGGTCTATCTTCATCCAGAACGGTGCGCACCTCTGCTAGTCGGCCATCTTTGAATAATATCCGTTGAATCTGAATTTGCTAGCTGCTGGATTACGCATCAAGTCACCGCGTGCTTGTGCACTTGCGTGGAACTCGGATCCCCGTAGACATGCACAGGAAACGTGTAGCTAGCGAATCAGGCGTGCGTTCATTCCACCGTGTGCTTGCACTTGCTGCGAACGGGGAGCCTGTGAGAATCTTATGAGGTAAAGGCACCCAATTTCGATCAATAGAGTATGCATGGAATGGTGCCTGAAGCGACCCAAAACGGATAACTCAAAATCTGAAAACTCCAGCCATTATCGGCATTGGGTCATGAAGTGTGCAGATTTGGGTTGCTCCACCTCAATTGAACACTCATTAATGGCCTCGCCTCGAAAGTTGAACTAGGCCGATCGGCATTGGATACCCTCCATGAGTTGGTTATCCATGGTATGTCTTCTCTCTTTTTACTCACTCTCACTTATTGGCATTGGTCAAAGGAGGACACCAAATCTCACCTACTCTGTCGTTTGATTATGGGCTCCGATGGTTTTTGGGCTTTTAAATTCAATATCTATCACAAATCTTTGAGATTAAATTTGAAAAAATATTTGATAAGTTTCATTCCTAATTCCGCATCTTTCTATGTGAATGTTTCTGACATATAATGTCATTTCAGTCCCCATCTGGCTTAAGTGATCGGAATTGGGTGCCTCTCCCTTATTGCGGTTGCAGTCCCGTGACGGTGCAGTACTGTACGGCGAGGACGCAGGCGGCGCGCAGGCCGAGGCAGCGTGGAAATGATCGTCAAATATCCGCGATGAGTGACGACCAAGTTTGGAATCCAGTCGTTGTCGGTATTTTCATTCATGCCTGTGTTCTTTACACTCTGGAAAGTTATCCACATACGGCCCACGAATGCGCGTATTTACCATCCATCCAATATTCTTCACACATCCATCCTAAATTCATCCTATATTCTTCATACTTTAATCTTATAACCAACTTATATTCATCCAGTATTCATTCAAAATCTATCCTGCTAGTATCCTACATTCAACCGTAATTCATCATGTATTCATCCTGTGTTCATCCTGTATTCACCTGACATTCATCCTACATCCGACTAGCATCCATCCTACCTCTGGAAACTCCTACTTATCAAGGAAAACTCTAGGCCCTGGGTTAAATTGGTTGTTTTCATGTGATATCACTATTGATGTACGGGTTCATGGTTTCTATATTATCCATGTAAAAATTGATTTTGTTTAGAGTGTGGAACACGGTTTTCGGTATTACATTGCCATTTGAATTCCATGTAGCGCACTTTTACAGTATAAACTCAAGAGGTGTTTAGACGGTATTGATTCTAGAAGGCATTTGTGAGGTTTTCATATGGATCAAGCACCACTAAATTTTTTATTCTATGAAGTCCTTCCTTTTTATGCCTTTGTAGAGAGATTGCAATTGCTACGATTCTCCCATGAGAGCTCACCTAGGGATTTCAGGGCTCTAGGAATCAAAAGAGTTCTAGTTAAGTGATTTAATATATGATAAGAATGGATTAATGAAAATCCTTTCTAAAGAATTCTTTCTTAATGTTTTCTACTTCATTCAAGTACTACACTAAAGATCACATTTTGTGTAATGCTCAGTAAATGACTTGTAAATGCAATAAGTTTTTACTTTAAGTGAATATTTTTACCAACTATGTTTATAATGATCCTCTTATTTGAATACTATAGAGAGTTGTGTTCTTGGTAAAAATTGGCATCAAGAGTAAAACCTTATCGAAATTACAAGTCATTTACTGAGCATTACACTAAATGTGATCTTTAGTGTAGTTCTTTTTGTTCAAGGTTCAACCCCAAATCAAGTTTCATTTGTTTATTTTTTTGGTACTAACAAGCTTCCTTCAAGTTCAGTCTATCATCAATGTTAGTTTTCTCTCATTTGTTTTTGTTACATAACTTGGCAACCATGATGTGTCTAATCCACGAAAATGAATGCATCAATCATTGTAGAAAATACTCTACAAAGAAAATGCAAAACTGTTGTGTACTCCATGTCCTTCTATTCCTATGTCATGTGGACTTAGGTCTAGAGGTGGAGCAAACAGACACTTTATTCACACCGGAGTTATTTATATTTTTATATATTTTTTACTCTTTCTTTTTACTCTTTCTTTTTACTCTTTCTTTTGTACTCCATGTTTTTGTACTCCATGTGTGGTGTGCGTGAGTCATTGTCTGTGCACGTGGAGAGACTTGATGGATGAATCATAATGGATAAAAATAGGACACTGTACTTGATAAAATGATACAGAGAAGAACATGTCGCAATGCAAGAGCATCCTTCTCACAATTATTCAGTCATCTATAAAATCTTGCAAAAATCTTGCAACAATGTCTACTGCAAATTAAACTAGTGGGTGAACCATGACAAGATTGCATGGCACTTTGTACTCGATTCCACACCTCCAAACAACAACTGGACCGAATGTTAACTCCTAAAACACTAAGTATCCGTTGAGGAAACAAAGATTTTTTTTTTCCTTTGATTGCAATTATCTTTCAATCTCTACAAACTTCACAAAATGTTTACCTCATCATCTCAGAGAAAATTAGAAGAATATCCTATGGTTACATTCTCTAAAAGTTCATCTTGGCAGTATTTAATCAATGGAATATCAACCTTCTTTTCGACCGCTTTCAACGGACCAAGTCACCATCCAAAAGTGTAAAGTGATTCTAGTGTGTTACTAGTGTGTTACTAGGTGACTTCTGTAGGCTGTTTTCGCGTCGGGACTGATATCATGGTGTTACTAGTGTGTTACTAGTGTGTTACTAGTGTGTTACTAGTGTGTTACTAGTGTGTTACTAGTGTGTTACTAGTGTTTTACTCGGGGGAGTAACTGTGCTGCTCTTGCTGTGAAGGTTGTTTCCTGAACTGATGAGAGAGCGAGCGCGGACATGGCGTTGCGGCTTTTGAATTTCGACTAGGGAAACGGAGCTGTGAGGAGGCGGTCGATGTGTAGAGATGGCGGACGGGGATAGCAGCAAGCCGAGCGCGTCGGCGTTGGAGAAGGTGCTGCAGCAGGCGTGGATCAATTCGCAGATTCCGAAGGTGCAGAGGCGGAGGAGTGTGTCCGCGCCGATTGTAGACGCGTTCGGGAAGAAGCGGGAGCTTCTGTATGGACTGGTGTCCGGGCAGGCGGGCGATGTTGACGAATTGGCGAAAACCTACTTTCACAAGAGAAGGCCTGGCGAGTCCTTGGAGTGCCTCTCGCAGCCGCAGCTGGAGAGCTACTCCGAGAAGACGGAGGTACCGCGGATCACCTCGTGGAGTTTCGCGTCTAGAGGCGCTGGTACTTCCAGCGAGAATTCGTCTTCTCAAGATAAACCGTCTTCTTCTCAGGATTCCCGGTCGACGACGGGCGATTTGCAGACGGCGGCGACGGACGGTGCAGACAGCGGCTATGCCGACTTGGCGGCGCAGACGGAGCCGCTGGCGAATTTCTTTGACGATTTCTTGATTGATGCGAATTTGGAAGAGGAGACGGAGCAGACGAGCGCGTACTACGCCATGGCGAAGGAGATTGCCGAGCTTCTGGATCATTCTGGAGAGTCTGGAGGAGGAGCGGAGGAGAGTTGTTGGCGCGAGTCGGAGTATTTGGAGGTGGAGGAGGATCTTTGCGAGGTGGAGAAGAGTAGCGCGTACCAGGCCATGGAGAAGGAGATTGCCGATCTGCTTACGTCGGACAGCAGCGGAGGACAGGTTGTCAATGAGAGCGGCGAGTTTTGCCCGACGGAGGACCAGACGACGATGAGGCTCATGGACGCATACACTCTTATGCTGAGCAAGCACATTACGGACGTGAACGGTGTGAGCAGCTCCGAGGACGTGGATTACAGGTCGTGGATTACCGAGTCTGACGAGATGGTCGTGGATGGTGATGAAGCGTGGCTGACGTATATGGAGGGGTTGTTAGCCAATGAATCCACGCCAAGGCCGATTGTTGATAGCAGTCTCCTTGCCTGTGGGGAAGGATTAGCCTTGGACTTCTCCCAGAGCCCTCCTATCGTCCCTCCCGACACCAGCATGACTGAGCTGCTCTACAGGTATGGCACCATTCAGAAAGAATGCTTCGAATGTTGAAGAATGTCTCTAGGCACTTGCAAGTAGGTGCTAAAATTCTTCTAGTTGATTTTAGTTTAGAAACTTGGGTATTGTTGAGTGCACTAAATTATGTGTTTTATTTGGTTCTTTAGTTTTTGTTGTGTTTTTAGTGATGAGGTGGATCATGGCGCAGGTGTGCTTTGGCAGTGAGTCAAGGTGACCCGCGCACCGCCAGGGGTTATTTGGCAGAATTACGAAGGCGCACATCGCCTCATGGTGATTACATGGAGCGCATGGGGCATTATTTCTTGGAAGCTCTGGTTAGTCTAATATGAGGAGATCTGAGGATGCTCTATTTGATTGTGTTTTGTTTAGCAGCGATGTTTTAAGCGCTGCATAGATTTTTCTTCGAGGGAATTTTCATAATTTGGTACTATGTTGATTTACAGGTTGCGAAGTTATCAGGTACTGGTGAAGAGCTATACACAGAGCTCACGATCAATTTCCC
The DNA here is from genome assembly GCA_963971425.1 of Bryoerythrophyllum caledonicum. Taxonomy (NCBI): domain Eukaryota; kingdom Viridiplantae; phylum Streptophyta; class Bryopsida; order Pottiales; family Pottiaceae; genus Bryoerythrophyllum; species Bryoerythrophyllum caledonicum. The sequence continues at coordinate 12,664,065 of OZ020516.1, forward strand.
GCCGGCTTCGACTATGTTGAAAGCTTTTCGCCAGTATGTTGACTTTTGCCCTTTCATAAAAATCTCCCATCTTTATACCATGAAATCCATACTAGATGCCTTTGAAGGTGCCGATCATGTTCACGTGATTCACTACGGTATCCACTTTGGAGTAGAATGGCCTAGTCTTATCCAGCACCTCTCAATGAGGCCAGGAGGACCCCCCAAGTTCCGCATGACAGGTGCAGCTTTCAATCCTCTTCAAGTAGAAGTGTTATATTGTGGCCATGCATTCGTGCTTACTAGTGAGTATATGGCTTTTTGGACACTTCAAACCAACTCTACCGTGTTCGGATTTATTGTGTGTAGCTCAATTCCGTCTGTATCTTCTCCTGTGCTTGCGCAGGTATTGATCTTCCATATCCAGGAGGTGACCCCACCAGGAAAGCCAAATGGACTGGGCAGTTGCTTGCAGAGTACGCGAAGAAGTGGGATGTTCCGTTCGAATATCATGCTCTTTGTGGAGAATGGAACTGCTTTACGGCGAAGGATCTCAACTTGAGAGATGATGAAGCTCTCATAGTGACCAGCATCAAAGTGCATCAAATTTCTGATGAGTCTGTAGTGGGTGCAAGCCCTCGTGAACTTTTCTTGCGGAGGATTCGAAGTTTGAATCCCAAGGTACATGTGCAAGCATGATTCAGTAGTCAAATCTTATCAGGTTTGAAATTTATTGCTTTGATGTCAATTCTTGATACCATCCCGTCCCGGGCAATTTTTGGTTTTCTGGATGTAGGACTTCACTGGTTGCACACGAGATTACTCTGATTTCTTCAGACTCTCTACCCAACCTTACATTGAAACACCGAGTTGCCTGATGATTAGTTTCAACTCTTACCTTATTTCTAATGCTTTGCGCTTGGCTTTTGTAGATATTCTTCGTCTTCGTCGAAAACGCTGCCTGCAACGCTCCACTTTTCATGACCCGCCTTCGGGAGAGCGTGAAGCTTTACGCGGCGATGTTCAACAGCTTTGAGCTATCCATGCCTCCTGATGATGCACACCGGGTCGTTCTTGAGAGAGAGATGCTGGGTCGAGAGATTATGAACATTGTTGCTTGCGAAGGGAAAGCGAGAATACAACGGCAAGAGCCGTACAGGCAATGGCAAGACCGAATGGTACGATCAGGTTTCCAACAACTGCAGCCGAAGGAAATCATTTATTCCAAGATTAAAGCCATGATGAGTACGTTCCACAAAGACTACGGGGTCGGTCGACACGAAGGCTGGATTTTTCTGGGAATTAGAAACCAAATCGTCAAAGCCATGTCAGCTTGGGAGCCCAAACCCGTCTTAGGATTAATTGCGTCGTAAAGAGTCTTGTCACCTCTCTGATGCTCCAGTTGGATTCAGAATTGGAGACGTTGAATCTCAGTAATGCAGCATTCATTGAAGCTGAGCCACTGTATGTAAGATAGAAACGAGAAAGCTGCTGCACGAATGCACAGCCTCCTCCAGGTGAGTCTTCTGAGGCCTAAGTCCCCTTCATTGACTTTCATCATGGGGCCAGGCCTGGCCCTGGAATTTAAATTATGTAAACGGTAAAGTAATTGGTTGTTGAAGCCGCTCCAGGTTTCTAAGGACAGACATTCTTTTCAGAATCTCGTTTTACGCTTCAGTATGGTTCATATCGCACTAATGCAACTCCGTGTATCTTATGAAACTCAGAGACCTTTGCCAGGATTCTTTGACACTGTTCCGTATTCTTACCGCGACTTTAGGACGTGGGAACAGCTCCAGCGGAAATGGTCAGCCGCATTTTCTGTGAGACATTGCCATTCTGAGACTGTAACCTTGAAGTTCGAATTAACACCTTATCCACATCACTTTTATGTAAATTCGGGGGGGGGACAGTCTCGCCTTTGACTTTCTGCTCCCTTTTCTACTGTAGTTGGATGGCCTTCGGATGGCCTTCGGACAGATTTCGTTGGGTGAGAGAAAAACCATAAGGTTTGGCGTGGCCTCTGTAGGTGAAATTATAACACGCTTTCTCGCGCCTTCCTTTCGTCTGGGCGGGGTAGCGACCGTCTGTAACCCGAGTGGGGGTCGGAGGGTGTGGATGTAGGGCGCCTGGTAAGGGCCTGCTGGGGCGTGCTGAAGGCCTGCCCGCTCCAAACATGGAGCCTTCGTTACGGTCTCTTCGGAGGAAGAGGCTGTAGCGACGTTAGAGTGGAGGACACCACGTGAGGCGGGTAACCGAGCAGCGTTTACTTCCCGCTCTGTGTAGTGGAGGGACAACGGGCCTGAATGTTCTCAGCAGATCACCCTGCCTGGCACGCACCTACACACCACCGTCTTTTTTGCGCTTCCTGATTCCACTGGAGGTCTTTCGACATTTGGTATGTGAAGTTTGCGACTCTGTCGTTCTCAGTGTGCAGGACGAAGGCGAACAAAATTAGTGATGTTTTCATTTTGTGACGCACTTATTTATCAAGATTCAGGGCTTTACTATGCATTTGAATGCTTCTTGCATGTGCAGCAAGCACTTGACGCATTCGGTCACGAAGTTTTCCACCCTGTGTTGTGTATCCTAAAGGGCAGATCCCACAAGTAGACTTGACAAAGGAGCCATACAAATGTGGGACCAAAACTCGAGATGGACCTTCTCAAACACCCCACGGTCACCCCCCACTTACCACCACGGTCACCCGCCCACCTTCTCCCACGGTTCTCCAGGCCACACCCACGACCGCGCCTGAAGCAAAAGCGAGTAAACCAGAGCTCACGATGCTTTTCTTCAATGGTCGCCGTCATTCTTCAAATCCCTGATGCGCACATCTGCCTCTCCGCTGCAAGATTCCAAGGATCAACGGCGTCTCGCGCTCTTGGAATCATTCTCTCATGTCGTGCAGCAGGTAGGTGGTCGGTCATGGACGCGCTAGCGGGCCGCCTCCACTGCGGCTGCCTCAATCCCTCCTCGGAGACCGTGTCTGTGCGAGCGTCCCGGCGCTCAAGAGCGAGGTCTGTGCGTCTGTGTAGCTCGAATGGATCCGCGTCGTCGTCTAGCCACGAGGAGGACGGGGATGATACCAAGAGAGAGGCGGAAGTAAGCACTCTGCTCTCAGTTTAGGTTTTTTGCCCTGGATCTGAGGAATTCGATTAGAACGTGAAGCATTTGATGTCGTTTTGAAGTGTCTTTGGAAGGAGTCATTTTGAAGTGTTAGACGCTGTTTGTTTCTGAGATTTAGGGTTTAAGGATTATGTCAGGGTTTCTGTTATTGACTTGTGTGCAATGTGTGTTCGTGAAAGTTATTTGAACATCTGATTGATGAAGTGTTGGTTGTTTTTTATATGCAATTTTAATCACAGCTGAAAATTGGATTCGGTTTTGTGGCATACGATTCAGGCTGAGTGTGAGAGTGTGGAGCGTGGACGTGAAAAGAGCGGCAAGAGTGAGCATTCTTCCACGCCGTCGTGCATTCCTTCTAAAGAAATTTTGCTGAGGCTCAGACGAAACGCCGAGTTGAGAACGAGATGTGATGACTTGGTGAGTGTCGTTGTACGCATCTCTCTGCTGTTTTTGAATTTGAGCTTTTCCTTCGTATTAGAGTTCTTTGCAAAGTTTCAACAAGAGGTCCCTCTTTGAACTCACTCTAAACAGTTTGAGAGCTTCGTGGTGCTCTAGACTCAAGTCAAAGTAGTTGTAGCCGTCTTTGAAAGTGAGGAAATAGTTTGTATGAGATCAGCCCCAGTGAATATCAGTCACCTTTCTCTCTTTTGAGCTGATTGAGAAGCTGATTTCAATGAGAAAAAGAGGTGGTAGCTTATTCATACTTGAGGTGACTCTACAAACAGTTCTATTTTCGCTGAAAGTTATTATTCTAAGATTTTTATGTGTTACATGTTACAACAGGCGAAGCATTCTTCTTATCAGCCGAACGCTGACATGCAAGTGCACAGCAGTGAAGTTAGAGTCCCATCGTGGGCAGCAACAGCTTTGACATTTGCACTTGCCTTTTCCGCTGGAGTCGTTTTAGCCCAGTTCAGGGGAGGTTTGACGTCAAGAATTAAACCAGGTAAGAGATCTGTTTTGCAAGTCACCTATTATGACATCAGCACTTATATACTGTTCTTGTCATGGATGATAGTAGAATGTGATGAGCGTTAACTTCATCTGGAACCACATTAGAGGTACCCTAAGTTTGAATAAGATACCCCCTCTTTTTCCATTTAAATCAGCTTGTCAATCAATCTCAAATCGGCTTCAAAGAGAGAAAGATGACTCATGTTCATCGGCTAGAGCTACTTCGGCTAAAAAATAACTCTAATTATGGTTGATCTCATGGAAACTCTCCCTTCACTCTCAAAGATGGGTACATCTACTTTGACTTGAGTTTAGAGACTACCAAGATCCTCTATTTATCTTGTAACTATTTAGAGTGAACAACTAGTGCTATAATATATCAAACGAGGGGTTACCTTATTGAAACTTTCGGTGGCTTTACAAATACCTCTATTATCTACTTCTGTCCTCTTTCTATTAACTAAGTAGATATTCTTTAAAGATGAGCATGACTTGTGAGTAACACCTCGATTTGCTGCCTGAAGCTGCCGTTGTAGATGTACGGGCACCGTCTGGAACGGCTGCGTCAGTTCCATACTCCGACAAGGTAGGTGAGTTGCCTCCAATACATCTCTGCTTAATTCCATATTATATACGCTTACATATGTCTATTTTCATTGCTAGTGCACTCACGCTCTTTTGTGTGTTTTCTTCGTGTTAGTTACTGGGACATTTTCGAGCTCAGGAGGCGCCTGAGTCAGATTTGCGTCCTGTTCTTGCTGACGGAAGGTGAAAGGATTCAAACCATTTACTTTGTTGATCTTTATGAACGAAGAAGTTGTTTGTACAGTAAGGCAAAGAGACCATGAATTTTGACCTCTTTTTTAATTTGAAGTATTGAAAACCAGCCATAAGTAGCTCTCAATTAACCTATCCTTCATTCTTGAAGGCGACTAAAACTAGTTTAAACTTGAGTTTAGAGACCACCAAGCTCTTCCATTTCTAAGACTAAACAAATAGTAGTGTTGTCAATAAAAAGAAGGATACGCTGTTGAAACTTTGGGTCACTTCATAAATAACGCAAATCTACTGTTTACTGTACTCTCCATTTGATCAGCTAGAGATACTATCAGAGATTTGTGAGTTAATTCCTTTTGCTTCAAAATAAGACACTGGCATTGTTGCAGTAAGTTCCATGTATTTTGCATTAAACTCTATGTTTTTTTCCATTAAATTGAGGTTGTGGTGTGCAGTGTAAGATTGAGGACTGCAGCTGCAGAGTCGTTCTTTCAAATGCAGGACGCAGCCAGAGAAGAAGGCGTGTGGTTGATCCCCATCTCTGGGTATGTAACACAATTCTTGGTTTTCTTCTAATATCCCAAAAGAGATAATTAAGAGATAGATCCATGCTGTTATTCGAGTTCTGATCCTCGAGTTCTTCTTTATGTAGGTTTCGCTCTGTGGGTTCACAACAGGGAGTGTTTTTCGACACCAAAGCAGAGCGCATGCAATCTGTTACTGAACGTGCTAAGGTACGCTCTCTTACTTTTGAAGGAGCGAGGAATTATTGTTGTTATTTGTAAAATCACCCCAAGTTTACCCCGTCTTTAAACTAATCTTTCTCCGCCCTAAATAATCATCGAAGCAATAGAAGAAGAGCTTGGTGGTCTCTAAACTCAACTTAAAGCAGTTTTCGCCGTCTTTTAAAGTGAAGAAAGAGTTTGCATGATATCAACCATGAATTCTAGTCACACTTCTCTCCTTTAAGCCTAGTTATTTGATCAGTGGAAGAGCTTGGTGGTGCTCTTACTCAAGTCAACGTAGTTTTGGCCATCTTTGAGAGCGAAGAATTTTTTTTACCATGAATAGAACCGACCTTTCTCTCCTTGGAGCTGATTTTGGAGTTACAGAGAACTCTCTAGAGGGGATATCTTGTTCAAACCTTGCAAATATACTCTGTAAGGTTATCAAGTTTCTTCTTCAAGGGGTCATGATTTCGTCTCAGCATTTGCTCTGTTTACTAAGCAACAACAGGGTTTTTCTTTGCTGTAATTGGCAGATCTCTGCTCCTCCAGGCTACAGTGAGCATCACACAGGCTATGCAATTGACATTGGTGATGCCACAGATCCTGAAACTATTCTCCAATCAGGTGAGAGAAGGTCACTTCTCTAAAAATGCATTTCCTTTGTTGATTAACTACCCTCTCTTACCTCATATTACCAAACCCTATGTCCAAATCATATCTTTAGAATCATGATATTGTGAAGGAGTCATAGGCAATAGCTTTTCACACAATGGAAACAATTTAATTAAGATGGAATATACTAATACCACTACTCATCTGATACAATATCCAGAAACATACCTTGTGAACATGAGTTATCAACTTCAAATAATGAGTGCAAATAGAGGATGCTTTGGTGATCACTATAAAGGTGGAAAAGAGACCCCTATAAAGTCGGAGAAAGAGCCTTGAGCTCCATTCACCAAGGTAATGAATCTTATTCATGAAAGAGCGATGAGTCAGTGTAGTCATTTTCATTAACTTGTGTTTTAATTACTCATGACAGAATTTGAAGAAGGTCCAGCATACAGGTGGCTTCAACAAAATGCAGCCAGGTAGCGTAAATGCATCATCTTTACATTGGAAGTTTGAATATTACATAGAAAGTTTCTATTTATATCTGTATAGGTCTGAAATTTCATTTCCTGTTTTTGCTTGGGCACTCATGATATCTCTAAAACAAACAACCTGATTTAAAATCTATTGATAAGATTTTTTGGTTTTATCAGAAATGTCCTCATTTTTCACTTTGATGCATGCATTGGTGGCAGGTTCCATTTTGAGTTGTCATTTCCGAAGGACAACTTGCAAGGTATTCTGTATGAACCATGGCACTGGCGCTTTGTGGGGGACGACCACAGCTTAGTCACTTTCTATGCCCAACACCAATTTGTTAATTCCTTCCCTACTTGCCAAAGGAGAGGATAGGAGTTAGGTGGCAAGAATTCGGGTGTTTGGTTGTGAGTTGCAAATATACGGTGAGTTTCAGAACTATTGTGGATGTCGAGAGTGCCCTGAGCGTAGTGTAATCTTACTATCTGGGGATTTCAGTGCCGAATATAGCATTAGGAAGACGTGTATCTCTCTCATCATCAGAGGTCCTGACTCACTCTGACGATCTGCTTGCCAATCTTGTCCCCACTCAGCAACCTGCACAGGGCCTGCGGCGCGCTGTCGAGGCCCTCCGCGAAGTCCTCGTAATACACCAGCTTGTTGTTGCGCAGATACGCGCCCATGAGCTCCCTGAAGTGGCCCCGGAGGTGCGCGTAATCGCTCTGCAGGAAGCCCTGGATTGTGATGCGCCGGCTGATCACCTTGCACAGGTTGTAGACGCCGGAGTAGTCCTTCCTGTTGCCTCCTGCGTTGTTGTTGTTGTCGTTGTTGTTGTTGTCGTTGTTGTTGTTGTACTGCGAGATCATCCCGCTCACTGCTATCCGCCCAAATGACTTCATGTTCTCCAGCACTGCGTCCAACGTGTGGCCCCCCACGTTCTCAAAGTACATGTCTATCCCTCCAGGACAATACCTGCCCCAAAAATTTTATGTATATACAAACACATAGATATAGAGACAAAGAGGTAGATAGACAGGTAGACAAACATACAACTAGTGTAGACAAATGAATTGATAAGAATGGTAATTTTAAGATTCAAGTGAGGAGAATACATTTTGAGAGCGCCAACAAGGTCGTCTTCCTCTTTGTAGTTGAATGCCGCATTGTATCCAAGCTTGGACTTGAGAAGCTCAACCTGCTCACACATGTGTTGGCGATTTATTACCCCCACGAGAAAGAAACATGGTGCATTCTCATTGTAATAAAGACCAATCGATGCCTCTTAATAGATTAAATGAAGTCGCTTATTTTTACTTGAAGGAAACCTATACCTATTTTAAGCATGTGTTAATTCAGAGAGAAATCAATGAAATCTGGGTCAGCGTTATGTGTGATTTACAATGTTTTCTACCTCCTAAGAAAAATAGTATCATTAAAGAAGATAGTGTGATTGAAAATATAGTTATCTAAATAGTATTGATAACACGTAGTATTGTTATTAGGATAGTTTTTAGTGATAGCGTATGATGAGTGAAATAGTGGAGGTAGTTTGTGGTACCTTGTGATTAGAGCCAGTGCTGCCCACAACATACAAGCCTGCTTCCTTTGCAAGTTGCCCTACAATTTGGCCTACTGCCCCTGAAGCTGCAGACACAAAGATGGTCTCCCCTCTCTTGGGCTTCAAAATCTCAAATAATCCCACATAAGCTGTAAATCCAGGCATCCCTTCACAAGGAAAACAACACAAACATATACATATTATTCCAACTAAAACAAAAAACAAAAAAATTGAAATGAAGGAGTACAAAGGTGACTCTTAGATGTCGAACTCACTTTTCAAATAGAGATGTTTTAAAGTGAGGCAAAGATACCTTTGCTAAATTATTTTTTATTAAATTCTCTCATTTTTTTATTAAACTCAAATCAGCCATAAAGGGCTCTAAGGATCTATAATTAGCTCAAAGAGGAAAAATGCGGCTAAGATTCATGGTAAGTATCCTTCTAATAAAAGTGAGGAAAGAGTAGTTTAATATGTTAAAAGAGGAGGTATCTTATCAAAAAAAAATTGGGTCACTATAATTCTAATAAGTGTGAATTTTTATTTTTTTTTTCCTAAAAGTGGGAATTAGTTGGGATAAGTGAAGAATAGGTTCACCTAGAGCACCCAAGTAATAAGAAAGAGGGGCAAAGTTGGGGTCCACAACTTCCAGGCGCTCTCCTGCTGCAATTACACTGAACTGTTCCCATGTTGTCCAAGAGGACACATAGTCACCAGCCTTGAACTTTGGGTTCTTGGACACCACCACTTTGCTCACCCCAAACCCTTCCAACACCTACACCAAAAATTAAAAATCAGAAAGTCAAATATGTCTTAAAGTCTTAAAATGTCACAAATAACATCAATATTTTCCCTCCGGAAGTTGGTTCTAAACATGTAAGAGCTTGTTTAAATAAGAAAAAAGAGGTCAGAACTCATGGTAAGGGACTTTACCTGGCCCACTTGGAAAGGAGGAGAGTGGGAGGCTACTTCCTGGCCGCTCATCCGGATGCGCATGTAAGGGTCACAAGACAAGAAGACATTCTTCACAAGCACATCACCTTTTGTCTCCCAAGTCCAGCGTAATGTCACAGGAACGAACTTCCATGTCGGACTCTTTCAGGGCCGAGGAGACGTGATTCCTCAGCCTCACTTGCTTGTTCTCAACGCATGACTTCATGGCCACTGCCACATCGCCAACAAACACTCCTCACACATCAAATAACAACGACAGCAGTTGCTTGAGTTCATGATGTAAGCGTTTACACCTGAGACAAAGATGTTCATTCCTGAGGAGAGACTAGAGAATTGAGCTTTATTAGTAGAGAGGTGTGTGTATACTTACATGAAGACATTGACCCGGAGATGTGGCAGCTGAAAATTACAATCTCTCTTGTCAATTCTTCACTGCTTTCTCTTGGTCAGTTTCCAACACAACAAACCGATATTACCGGAAAAGAGGGTAAAAACATACCAAATAGATCACTTGCAAGAGTTGGACCATCACCTGGAAGACATGAGGCAGCTGAGAAGAGAATATTTTGGGGAAGTGGTGGTTCAGCGATGCTGTTTGTGTGATGTAATTTTTCATCATTACCACACCAACTTCACACCTCTTCTCGCACACAATCATTGCAGCTCACCGTTGATCTGTGCCTGCAACAAAAGCAGTGAATGAATTCTACTTTGTAGAGGAAAAAATCAAAACTAAATAGAAAAATGTAACTTTAATCAGTAAGCCCCGCCACCGAAGGAGTTCCAAGATGCATACCTCGTTGAAGATGGCAATCAGAGATTCAACGTGAGATCAATTACAGAAAACGGATCAGAGTTTACCATTTGGAACATTAAAATCAAAATAAGATCATCGCATCTCTACCTGTTGCAAATACTGAGGCAGAGTCTAGCAACAAAAAGCAGGAAGGTTTCCTTGGAAAAGAATGAGCTGGTTTTTACGCAATGGAGAATAATTTCGTATTTCAACACGTGACTCAGTATTAACAGGTATAAGGTAACATAACGTTACTAGTGGGGTCTTCAGTGATAATTCCTATCGGTCTACCGAAGAGAGGGAATTTTCCACCTCAATGGGCGTGTGTTTATCCCCAAACATAACTAGTTTTGCGGTCCTAAGAATAATTATCCACTTTCTGGCCTGGACATGCTCGAGCCTCTGCTCATGTAATCCACATCCCACTCTTGGGTTGTGGATGCCAATGTCATCAATTGCACCACAGCAAACCTCATGGTCGGTCTAGAATCAGGAGTTTGCTGCGTGCACCGTCTTGCCAATTGCGCCATCTGCACACAAGAAGATTAAAATCTCAAAAAGTGGAAAAAAAGACAGATAAGACATCAGTGAGTAATGGAATAACAGTCAAGCTCTAAATTGAAATCTCTTTACTAGGAATAGGTTTTTGAGAAGTATTTGGTTAATAAGCTACCTTCCAAACGGCGTCTAGTGGGTAGTCATTCTTGAGGACAGGGTCAATATATTTTGGGAGCAGCGCTTTTCCATCTGGGTCATTTAAAACGGGCTCAAACTGCATCAAGCAACAAATGAGTAATCAGTCAATATAACAGGGAATGCATAATCAACATAAGCCACCAGAGTTCCAATAAGATTCCCCTCTTTTTATTTATTATACTACTCTTTCCTCACTCTTACTAGCCATTAGATCCATGGAAGAGCTTGATGGTCTCTAAACTCAGGTTAGGAGTAGTTTTAACCAGCTTTGAGAAGAAAGGAGAGGTCATGTTGTAACATGACTCTAGCCGCCTTTTTCCTCTTTGAGATGCTAATAGATTATCTCACTTTACAAATAATTTAGAAAGAGGATACAAACCAGAGATGTGAGTGTTCGGCCCTCTCGGCTTCGGACTGGAGAAGTGCCATCCTCTGTTGCCATTGCACCTGAAATGGCCACTCTTCCAGAGATAATCTCAAACAAAACCACCCCAAATGCATATACATCCAGCTTTGGAGACACTTCGCCGTAGAGCGCGTATCTGCAGAACCAGGGTAGTTCTTAGTACAAATAAAGGTAGGTAATACATCAATAACTACACAATAAAGTCATACTTCTATCTTGTGTTCTCTAACTTCCTCTTTGGAAGAAGATCAAGGGAACTCTAGAAGAATGAAAATTAGTCATGAGAAAACCAACACAGCTGATACTTGTTTGAACTTATCTTCAAAACTTGAAGAGCATAGGACTAGCTTTAACTGCCTTTGAACCTTTAACCCCAGTTTTGCAACTTTCTAACCTCTTTTAGTAAGACTTTACAGATCCCTCATCAACCTTTGCAGCGTAAATTTGATTTTGTTTCAATCAGATATGCATTGGATCATTACTGCAATAAAAAGTGTAGAAAGCATACTCAGGTGACATGTATCCAAAAGTACCAACAATTCCAGTCCCAGCTCCATCCTCAGTCAGTTTTGCCAATCCAAAGTCTGCCACCTGCAAAATGTAAGAGAGAAAATAACCAATTATTTACTGGATAATAATATTATTAAAAAAAGATATTTGTGAAGAGTTGGTCCTACCTTTGCACGGAAATTGCTGTTAATGAGGATGTTGGCAGACTTGATGTCACGGTGAATATAAGTTGGTTTAGTGTGCTCATGAATGTATTCCAATCCACGAGCAGCATCTAAAGAGATTTGAACCCTTTGTATCCATGAAAGCGGAGGCTCATCTGTAGAAAATCAATGAGAAAATCATGTCATAACACCCATAAGAAGGTCGATTGCCTAATGAAAGTTACTCAAAGGCTCAACAAGATACCCTTTCTATTATTTATAAATAAACCGCTTTTAGATCAACAAAAGAACTTGGTGTTCTCTCAACTCACGCTAGAAGTAATTAAAGTTGCCTTTGAGAAGGAAGAAGAAGAGGTCATGAATCTTTTCCTCTTTGAGCTGATTTTAGCAATAATAAATGAGAGAAGAGGTCAAAACTGATGGTATGATTCTCCTTCTTTAATTTACAAGACCATTAGAGTTCTCCAGATATTACATAATCATCAGAATTACCTTCAGAATGTCGGCGACGAAGATGATGGTCAAGAGTTCCATTCTCAATGTACTCATACACCAGAAACAGACTATTTGTGGTGCAATATCCAATCAATTGTACCTGTGCATATGCCAAACACATATAAATAACAGATCAGAAATGCAGCTTGTTAAGGACATAAAAATACTGAGGATAATTGTTTCTTTAGAACCAAAAAATCCAACCGTGAATTTTTTACCAAATTTGTGTGATGTACGTTGGTTAAAACTTGCAGTTCAGCCAAAAACTCTTTGGTTGCCTGCAAATTCATCTTCTTGATAGCCAACTTCTGCAAATGGTTGTTCACCACGAAGGGGGTCAATAAAAGCAAGCATCACAAAAGAAAGCTTATATTATTTTGATATCAAATAAAAAGAAGAGAGTTTGACCGTACATACGAAGTTTCTATGTCGAATTTTAGGGTCTTTTCCTTATCAAACATGGGGGAAAAGAGGGGATATTTTACCTGATTACGAATGACGCCGTAATAAACAGAGGCAAAGCCACCCTGGCCAATCTTGTAAGACAAGTTGAAATTATTGGTGGCCTCAGCAAGCTCTTGGTACGAGAATTCAACCGATTTGAGGTCAGGTATCATTGTGGAAGACTTGCTCGCTGCCACACTTAATGGCAATAAAGCTGCATCTTTACAAAGAAAACACCCAAATCAGACACAATATGGCACACATCTCCAGTCCTTTGTTTACGTAAACCTGACTAAAATATAGAAATTGTACACAATCAATGAGTACCTGGCTGCTTTCCGTGTTCCTTGGCAAGTTTCCGTCGACGGAGGTGTTTGAGTCCAAAACACACTCCAAGAAATATGATCAATAGAAGCCCAGCCACTCCAACTACAACTCCAACAATGACACCAACGCTTGACTCTGCACATCAAAAAGTTTAATTCACCATCAGCACAGCCAATAACCAATAAGACTGGAAAATTTCAATCAGTAAAAACATCCAACGTCAAAAAAAAGTACTGGATTCTTACTGCTTGAGCCACCGCCGCTGCTGCTGGTGCTGCAGAACAACAGATAGTTAAAAGTTAGGAATAAATTGTAACAAAACTATTTGTAAAGTGGGCCATCGGTTCTGACCTCTTTTCTCATTTATAATAGCTAAAATCGGCCCCAATTACTCTAGAATCAACTCAGAGAGAAAAAAGGCGGTTTGGACTCATGACCTCGCCTTCTTCCTTCTCAAAAACTACTAAACTAGTTCTAACTTGACCACCAAGCTCTTCCATTGATCTGATACTGAAGAGATAGTGGTATTATAAAAAAGAAGAGGGGGTATCTTATTAGTAGGTGGCGTTCCAATTACTACATTCTTAAAAGAAATAGAGTGCACTAAGGCAGAGACATACACATTAAAAGGAGGAAACTCCCCATTCGCATCTGCAGTGGAAAAAAAAAAAGTCCCGTTGCATCAATTGATAAGTTATGCACCAAATTACATCTGACCTCCACCTCAATAATAACTAAACCTCAACATTACAAAGACATCAAAAGATTAATGGCACCAAATTACACCTAACTCAACAATACACAGACCTCAAAAGATTACAAAGACATGAAAAGATCAACGGCACCAACATACACAGACCTCAAAAGATTACAGATACATAAAAAGATTAATGGCGCCAGCTAATAAACATACATCTCAACATTACAAAGCACACACAACATACCTTTTGTTGGAATGAAAATAGTGGAATCAGGGGTGAGCGATGTGACACCAGAGTTCAGTTTTGACAGATCGGTTGCAGCCACAGTGAAAGTATCTGCGACGCCTTGCAACTGGTCGGTGTTCTTCACCACATACGTGGTGAAGAGGCCATATTGGATGCTGATCCGGGGGTCGCCACAGAAGCACTTCACCGGAACGTTGAGGATGCTGCCTGTTACGATCGTGTTGGAATTCACAGGCAGGTCGGAGGCGCCTGCGATGTCCGCTGCTGTGGTGAGCTTCTGGTAAGACTGCTCCGCAATAGATTGTAACGAGTCCCCTGCCACAATCTGTCACAGGAAGAGAACAGCGTTTATGGCGAAGAAAGTGCAAAAAGGATAACAATCGAATGTGACCTTGCTTACCACATATGTGAAGACATGGATGAGTTGGCCATTGAGGCAGGTGCACTCGAACGGGAGGAAGAGACTGGTGCCGGCGAGAATGACGTTCACGTTGGTCACGTTCTTGTTGTAGGCCTGTAAAGAGCCTCTGTTGATCTGGAACCTGGATTGGAGTGCCTCGATGGTGTCCCCCGTTCGCACGTTGTAATATGCCAGGGCGTTGCATCCAGTCTGAGTGATGCACTCGCCTCTTGCTCTCATCACACAGAGGCACAGTAACAACAATAACAAGGCTACAAACAAGTATCCGCCCTTCATTTTTATCTTTCGGAGGTAGAAATTCAATAAGAGTTCAGCTGGTGACGAAAAAAAAGTAGTAGTAGCTCACTCCTGGGTCGTTTTCCTCTGCACCACAACCAACAACAACAGATGCCCTATTCAGACCATTTCATACAAAGCTACTCAACCAAAACACGGTAGATTAAATTATAGACGCAATGGAAATGTTTAGCATTCGTAGCTAGATAAGAAGGGCCTACCTTTCTCTTGACCATGGCAAACTTTGAGACTTCGTGCCTAGTATAATTTCTTGAGAATCTTCTCATCTTCAGAGATGAAGGTCAAGACCTAGATCTCAATCCATCACTGCAAAGAAAGTCCACCATTCACTGCACCAAACAACTCCCTTTCTATTAGTTGTAAGCCACAACTGGTGTTTGGAAGGAAAAAAAACCTGAGAATCAGCGTCCAAATGCTCGGTAGCTCAAAAGATTTAAAAACAAAACCCTCTTCAAACCTCCCAAATGGCACACATCATCACAAACCATGAAATTAATCTTTAAAAAAATTAAAAAGTCCCACCTCCTAAAATCACTTCAACTCCCTCCAACTAATACAGATCTCAAATTCAAACTAAATCCCTTCAAACCAATACAGATCAAAACCAAAACCTCTACGAAAATAGAAAAGTAGGTCTAGATTGTTAAATCAATCAGCGTAACCTACAGTCACAAACTGAAAACCTGGACGATCACCTTCAACCCACTCCTCGTCGCTCACCGCAACAATCAGGAACTAGAAAAAGGAAGTGATCTCTCACAGCACACCTTCTGATTACTATGAGTCAAAGACGAAAGAGAAGACGCGTTGGGATGATCGACTTCGGAACCAGTGCAAAGAGCACGGCGGCGTCTT
Source organism: Bryoerythrophyllum caledonicum (assembly GCA_963971425.1). Taxonomy (NCBI): domain Eukaryota; kingdom Viridiplantae; phylum Streptophyta; class Bryopsida; order Pottiales; family Pottiaceae; genus Bryoerythrophyllum; species Bryoerythrophyllum caledonicum. The sequence continues at coordinate 12,679,594 of OZ020516.1, forward strand.
CCAAGCTGCTTACATATTCCTCACAAAACCATCCGAAATCCACAAAATGTATCTAAAAACAAACTAAAACCCACAAAATGTATCTTAAAAGAAAGCTGAAACCCACGAAATGTGAGTGGAAACTGACCTGAAAACCCTCAAAATGTATTTAAATAACAAGCTATTTGCTAAGAGATTGTGTTTGCGAATATGTGTGTGTGTATGAGCAGGTTAAGTGCAGCCCATCGATCGAAGTGGTTTTAGGTGGGTGACTGTTTTGGGTGCCGGGGATCTAATCTCGTTACTAGTTATGAATTGTTCGCTAATGGATTTGAGTAGGGGCTTTCTACTTTAAACCCCCCCATAACCGAGAATTTAAGTATTGTGCATATATGGAGAGAGGAAAGAATTCTACCAAGTTATTTTTACGGTGATAGAAGATAGGATTACGAGTGATTTCATATTTTTCTGATGAAATATGAATTAGTTATTTTGTCGTGTTGGTGGCTACCAATAAGTGCCCCCTAAAAGTGAGGGGTCCTGCGTAATAGCAAATTGAATGGGTGGAACGGGAATGGGATGGAAGTGGGTTGGATATACCTCAATTTTTACAAGTGTTGGTTGGTAAAGGGAGGGTTACCTGACATGAGAAAGAATCAACTTAAGTTGGAGGACTTGCATGTTGAGTTTCCTCTTTTTGACCATGAGGTTTACCCATGACGGCCACCTTCCTAACATTGCCACATTTGGTCCCAATTCCACCCATTCACCTCCAAGTGAAGGCTTACTACTCGTCAAGACCCCTAACTTTCGGTCGGCACTAGTGGGAGAATAAGACCACTTTGAAAATCCATAACTAATTCACATCTCATTGGAAAAATATGAAACCACTTTGGTTGAGATTGTTATTCTATTGGCCATCACTTAAAAAATAAACGGGTGCGCATTAGGGGGGTTTACCTTACTTAAAAATAATCTCTCATGTGGAAACCAACTAAACTCTAGGAAACAATTGGTGCTCTTTCTTTTTAGCAAGGTGACGGTTTTGGGGGTACGTTCCGAAATATCTTTACTGATCCATTTTATCTATTCTCATGCTATTGACTCTGGTCTTCGCTTGTCGTGGCATTGTCATCATGGATTGGACGCCCAAACCTGACACCCTATCAAGCATTGGTAGATTTTGCGGTCTAAAATCTAGGCGAGGGAAGATTGGGAGTCCTGACGGTTTTGGGTGTCTGTTCGTGGGGTTTTTTTTATTTTCAGCTTTGTCTCATGCAATGATATTTGTCAAAGTTGTGTAAGGGCTATCAATGTTAGGGAATAAGACTCTGCCACATGTTCCCAACACCTTTTTCATGGATAGAACATCCTATATGCAGTGGTCAGTTTTGGCACCTACCTCCCAAAATATATATATTTTTACCTTTCGTCTTTTCAATATAAAACTTAGAGATCTTCATATTTTTTCACTTTTTATTTTTTCTACAACAATACGTGGTGTAAACCTTGTTAATGACCGTTTAGATAATCATTCTAGAACATATTCAGTTCTCAACAAAATAAATCGTGAATTGATAATTTTTGAACCTCCACTCCTTGCACACTTGTTTTGAATATGCTACACCCCTTTTCTACCTCTAAAAATTATTGCATACGGAACTAACATCATGCTCAACACAACGGTAAAAGATTTAGGGTTTCAAACACTATAACCTTTCTATCCGTGATATGAAATTTTGTCAATATGTTACTTAGTAAGTCTTAATGGAGATCCTACGGTCAAAAGAATAAATATGAGGTTTATTTCCTTCCCTACTCATTGCACTAGAATCAACAATTTTGAAGTGTTTTTGGTGTGAAATTGTCACGGGCCCTTAGAGGTTAAATTGTAAACTAGTGGGAAATGAAGACGACATCCACGACACATGGACTCAGAATTGCTTGCTTGGCTCCTCCAAACCTAGCCATGTTTCCATGTACTTATATTCTAGAGACTTGTAGGATCTACTTCATGTGTTATGTGAGCTACATAGTAAACAAATAAGGGGCTTCAATACCTCATTCTACGTTTATTACTACTCAATGAAAACTTTAAGTGTTTTCTTTTTAATTTATGAGTGTTTTGACATCAATAGTTTGGTGAAAAATTGATGTGGAAATTCACACTATATTAAGTGCAAGAAGCATTATAAATTGATTGTATTGGTTGTTTTATTAACTGTTCTTTGATCATAGTGTATTTACCACCATGAGAGCTGGAATTCAAAAATACCACGCCTGCATTAACCCCTAAGGTACTGTGACAGTTTTACACCAAAAACACTTCAAAATTGTTGGATTCTAGTGCATTGAACAAAGAAGGAAACAAAAACTTTGAATTCTAGTTCTGACCGTAGGATCCAATTAAGACTTATTGAGTAACATGGAAACAAAATTTCATAAACTTTGACCGCACAGATTGAAAGATTATTGTGTTTGAAGTCAAGCACATGGTTCATTTTCTTCCATGCATTCAGTGGATCAGCATACTTTGACTTCACTTTGTATCAAATTTTTGCACTACACAAGGTCTAAATCTATTACCATCTTGTAAATCATGATGTTAGTCCCTTACACACCAATTTTTAGAGGTAAAAGACGGGTGTAGCATATTCAAAACAGCTCTGCAAGCAATGGAGGTTCAAAATTTGTTAATTCACACTTTAATTTTTTGTGAACTCAATATGTTTTATATTGATAATTTGAACGGCCAAAAAGGAGGTTTTCACCACATATTGTTGTGGAAAAAATATTAAATATTAAATATTAAAATATCTAGGTTTTATGTGGAAAAGAAGAAGTTTTTTTGGTACCTTGCCCGACAATGAGTGACAATGTGTGAAAATGTTTGACTTGAGTTGGTATGCTATTTTTCACTAAAGATAATAATTTTCTTTTGACAATATGAAGGGAGATAATATTACTTGCGAATACTGAAAATCTCACATTCATTATAGTGTCCTAACAATAGTTTTGGAGGTGCCCGAGGTGTTGGACACTCCAACTCCTAGTCTCCCCATTTGAAATTCAAAACCCTATAACTTTTTCATTAAATGTCCAATTTAGGAAAAAATTGTTTTTAACTAAGGTCTAGGTAATGCCTTTTTATAGTAAAAATTTCAAAGAGGAATGTTGGAAATTGACACCATAGGAACTTGACCAAACTTTCAAAAAGCCCATTTTTGACACTTGGTCCTTTAGGGGTTAAGGTGGTTGTGAGTTCAAGTTGCAATGCCAGCATGGTGCCCACCACCAAAATCCACCTATTAAAGTACGATGGAGGGTCTCATTACTTCATTGTATGAGTGTCCATAAGGCCCTTGGGGAGGGATGACATGTCACCTGTCTTCAAGGCACTCAGAACTATGTAGAGAAGCACTTAGTACAAAAAGTCCTTTACTTCCCAGAGGGAAGAGTAGTTCAAACCTATGTCTCGTATGAGATAATGAATAAATATTACACTCACGTCGGTCCCTATCAGAAACTAGAGTTCTTCTTTTTAATGAATACACAAAAGATTCAAAATTATCACAAAAAAACATTTCACCTTTAAACACCTAAAGGACCAGACCTTGTGCTTTACCAAAACCACCCTAAAACTACCACTCTAAAATGAGGTATTATTAGATTTATTCAAACTATTTTTTACTATTTTCAACCATTGGACCTTCAATCTAACTATTACAAAAGATACCCTTAAATTTTCATAAACTTTGATTGTACGGTTTGAGATATATATGCTTTTGAAGAGTGCAATTTTATTTTAAAATTGTGCCCGGACGGGTTCAGCGTATTTTGACTCAAAATAATGGCAAACTTTTGCACTCAACATTGCATAGACTCAATGGATCTACCGTAGGTGAAGGGCACCTTCGGCTATAATTAATTCAAAAAAGTCATGCCGAATATTTGGGAAATTATTGAATGAAAATGCCAAAATTGAAGAAAATATGAATATACCAATTCTTTGGGCACCACGGACATCAATGGAGAGTTATGGCTTGGAAAGCTTTGACTCTTGGAAGTGTGTGCAAAAGAGCTCCAAGTAGGGAGCTTGAGGTCTTAGGTTCAATCCCCTTGGCAGTCAAAATAGGCTAAATATAGTAATATGTGAACTCTTGCCGAAATTTGCAAAAATATCTTTTAGAAACCCGAACCCACTTTTTTGACTTTATTTAATTATTCGGCGTCCAAGTGCCGAAGGTGCCCTTGACCTACGGTATGTTCTACCTTGTGTTATGTCTTTGCACGCCAAAAATCTCAAGTAATGGAGGTGTCTTCAACAAGAAATATGGACCTGCTATGGCTAGGGGTATAAAAAGTGGCCCTGTACTTTGAAAAACATACTATTTTTAAAATTAGAGAAATAATTATTGGATCTAAAATCCGAACGGTGAATAGAATTACGAAGACTCATTCTGACAGTAGAAAAAAAATCTTTCTCAAAAAAAGTAGATTCCTTAATTTCTATGCATTTAAAAATGTAAACAATGAAAGTCGCCAAGAACTTCCTTCACTACTGCCCGTCTAAAAAAAATGCAATTGTCAACTCTACAAAAGCACTATTCATCTCTATAATAACCTTTCCTAGCAGGCAAAAGATTCGAGCTTTTCCTCTTAGAAGCACCATAATTTTCTCCCTAGAAGTCCAAAAATAGAGATAGAATATTCAATAAACTCCCCACAAAGTGAACGCGTATTCCTATTCTCACTAAAAATTTCAAGAAGCTACCTTCAAAAATGGATTTTAAGGAACCTACCCGAAATCGATTAGGTACAAATGGTCCCATAGAGGCTAATCCATCACAACAAAACCCAAAAAGAAATTTAAAAAAAAAAATCATGAGAAAAATATTTGTGATGGTGGCAATCATTGATCCAATTCTATCGTTTTCGCCGAATCCAACCCTCAGGTACGGTACCGACGCTCAGGCACGGTACCGAGGCAACCGAGCCTCAGGTACGGTACCGAGGCGGTCACAGACAAGGAAACGCGGTGGACGCGAAGGCTGCGATGCGGTCGTTGAAGGAGAGTGGGCGATGGGGCGGGTGCTGGTGACGGGGGCGTCGGGGTACCTCGGGGGCCGTCTCTGCGCGGGCCTGCTGCACGCCGGCCACGCCGTGGTGGCGCTGGTGCGCAAGACCAGCAAGCTAGACGATCTGCCGCCTCAAGTGGAGCTCGCGGAGGGCGACATCTGCAATGCGGCCTCCGTGCACGCGGCTTGCCGAGCCTGCGACGTCGTCGTGCACTGCGCCGCCCTCGTGGGCTCGTGGCTGCCGGACTCCTCCCAGTTCGTCAAGGTAAGTTCCCCAAGAGTTGTCAGTCTGCCCCTCATTCAACTAGGGTTTAGGGTTTAGGGTTTAGGGTTTGAGTCTGATCTGTCTCTACGCTTGCCTGGGCACAGGTGAATGTGGAAGGGTTGCGGAACGTGATCGAAGGTGTGAAGGCCAATCCCGGGATCAGGAAGCTCATCTACACGTCGTCGTTCTTCGCATTGGGTCCAACAGATGGCTACATTGCGGACGAGACTCAGGTCAGTCAGGGTTTTACTGAAGCTCTTGCTGCTGTTTGTGTACATTCACATAATAATTCATAATGTCTTTGTTTGATTGATTAGGCTCTCACTGAAGCTACTGCTGCTGTTTGTGTACATTCACATATTAGTACATTATGTTTGATTCTTTCTGCAGTTTCACACGATGAAGAGTTTTTGTTCTCCGTATGAGGAATCGAAGGCGCTTGCGGATCAAGTGGCTCAAGAGGCGGCCTTGGAGGGGGTGCCCATCGTGTCAGTGTATCCGGGCGTCATTTATGGGCCCGGGTCATTGACCAAGGGCAACTCTCTGGCTGAGCTGGTATGTACGTCACCATCTCTTTTGTTAGCTATTTGGAGAGTCAGCCAAACTTTTGATTAGTTGCTTCCTCTTTACACTACTTATTCCTCACTCACATTAAAATCAAAAGAAGAGCTTGGTGGTCGCTCTTAAGTCAATGGAAGAGCTTGGTGGTCTCTAAACTCAAGTCACAGTTGGACTCTTTGATAGTGAAGAAAGAATTTGCATGAGATCAATCAACTGCCTTTCTCTCATTTGAGCTGATTTTAGAACGTTTAGAATGTGAAATGATGAGGAGGTATCTTTAGGTGACAAGAAATAACTCTAATGTATGCCGACTCTACCAATAGAAGGTGTGGCTTAGTTGGTTGTATCATGTTTGATTGTTGCTAGCTATCATTGAGACATTTACGGCAGCTGCTAAGTGCGCTACTGATCTTGGTATGTTTGTAGATGATTGAACGGTTTAGCGGGCGAATGCCAGGGTACCCTGGGATCCGAGGGAACAAGTTTTCCTTCTGCCATGTGGACGATGTGGTGGTGGCTTTTCTTGCGGCAATGGAGATGGGAAAGGAGGGCGAGCGCTACTTGTTGTGTGGAGACAACATGGACTTCCACCAGGTTTTCGACCTCGCCGCCAAGGTGACCAGCACCAAGCCTCCTAGTTTCACCATCCCCACATGGCTCATGGACGCCGCAGGCTTCCTTTGTGTGCAATGGGCTCGGTTTGGCGCGTGGACCGGTATCAGCCGTCAAGTACCTTTCATCACCACTCATGTAAGTATCACCATCTCTTCAACCCTTACAGGTCACATTTGGGTTGCGACATAATGCGTACATATTATTTGTAAGAGTTGATGTACAGAAGTTTGTATTTGTGTTTGAGATTGAATGAAAGATGTTAGTTGAAGAATCCTCAATCCTTTGCTAAGTTTTAAATTATTTTGGTATTCTACGAATAAAACACGTGACTGTATATATGGTCCCTTTAAGGGTCCTCCTCTTAAGATGTAGGCTTCATCATGTGAAGAGTGTAACTAGCAACAAGTGTCTCGTGTTGTTTGGGTTGGTGAAGTTTGTGCAACGAGTAGTGGTTTGGTGGAGTTTCTATTACTACTGTTGATTGGTAAAGATGAGTGTGTCATATGATTGGATGGATTTGTTTGACATGCATCAGTGCCACTCTTTTGTTATTTGCAGTCTGTGGAGATTTTGAAGCACCAATGGGCGTATTCAAGTGAGAAAGCAGAGAGGGAGCTGGGCTACAAGTCGAGACCATTGGAGCAAGGGCTGGATGAGCTTCTCAGTTGGCTCAAAGCCAGTGGCAGCATCAGGTACTAGTAGCTTGGTTTAAGATGTACTGTGTTTGGAGAACATGCAGGCTTTGTTTATATTGTAGTGGTTATTGCCAGGTCTCCTTCTTTGTACTTGTATATATATCCAGTTGGCGTTTTTCAAATGGAGACGTGCAGTAAAGACAGCCATGTACACTTCAGTCTCACCTTCTATGATATATAAAATTTAGGTTCAAAGTATGTCCTTGGAATTGTGATATTAAGGTGGGTCACAAGTACACCTACTTTGTTTTTTTTTGTTTTTTTAATCATAACACTAGAAAGTGTTGGAAATGAAAGAGTATTTATAGCACAATTTTAAACCATAAACATGGGATCATCTGATGCTTCTGTAAATGTGCATTGGCCATCTTGGATTGTGGTTTTGCAATAATAAGAATATATTACAAGATCCTTTAGTTTCGCCAACACATACATGTCTTTAATCATCTTCATTCATTTTATGATCTTTTCACCTTAGTTATTCTCTCTTCCAATTGTTGCACTTTCTTGGCTTATTTGGCAACTTCTAGGGTTCTGCCATCAATGATGGTGGTAGAAGGGGATTTCATGGGCTTTTATGATTGGAGTGGTGTTTTCAAGGCCGCTTTGATTTCTCTTGACTAAAACTCTTCTAGGTGCACGAGGTAGAACTTCTTGGATGGTTGTATAGCTATTAAAATATACCCCCCATGATAGCCACCTTCCTAATACCGCCACTCTATAAGGTGAGCCCCCCTAAAACTGACAAGTTAAGGAATGTCCATATATGGAGAGAGAAGATAATTATACTATTATTTTTCAATGATAGCCAATAGAATTGCAATTCCAACTGAAGTGATTTCATATTTTTTCGATGAAAACTGAATTAGTTATGAACTTTCAAACTGTGCAGCCATGTTTAGTGGGTGGCCAATAGTATGTACCCCCCATAGCCAACGACCAAAAGTAAGGGTCTTGACTAATAGCAAACCTCCGTTTGGAGCTCAGTTGGTGGTAATGGGATGGAAGAGGGTTGGATAGACCCCAATTTTGTAGGTGTTGGCCATGGGTTTTTGTTGGTTATGGGGAGGCTTACCTCATTTGGTCTCAATTCCACCCCACATTCACCTCATTACCACCCAATCACTCTTTGTCAACTCCAAATAAATGTATAATTGTTTGGATTCTTCATATTTGGACATTGCTAAATTTGGCGGCCATAGGCTGGTACACCTTATGTAGTGGAATCATGTCACCAAGAGTTGGCTCTTCTTTCTTTGCATCTTTGGCTATTCTACTTGAGTTCTATTAAATCCATTCTTCTTATGGATCTTTAGTTTCTATGAGGTGCTTCTTGATATCTATTTCAATTTGTTATTGAAACAATGAGTAATGGAAGAGGAATTTTCATGCCACAATGAGTTGGAAAGCGGGCAAAATAAATTTAGCAGTGGAGTGACATATTGAAAATAGAGAATAGGTAATAATGACATTTATGGAGCCTGATGTAATTTACTTCTTGTGATAAGATTATTCTAGATTACTTACTATTTACTCAAGTATCACATAAGTATTATTATTGTATCACTCTAGTTTCACATGGGTATTACCATTGAATGACTTAAGTATCATATGGATGTTCCATTTGCCCTCCTCTAGTTTCATATCATAAAAGAGCGTCATTGCAAAATATTTTGATGTTGTTGGAAGTGCCTATCGGTATTTGATGTTGATAGAAGTGCACATTGGTAATATCTCTCTTTCAAGATAGCGTAACTTCTTTTATCTAGGTCCAATGAGAATAAGAAAGTTACATTCATGTAGCTTGTATCTTGAACTTGCATCTTTGTCCAAAATTCAATAACTGGAAATATAAATTGCAATCGTGGGAAAATGTCCCAGATTTGTAAAAGCCTACACCTAGAACTTTTGATTGTTTGGGGTTTAGTGAGTCATTCAAGGACAACCAATGATAGGTGAGACTACATCCTAGATTGTCACTTGCAGAGGAAATTTTGAATACCACCACCAATGCCTTCACCTCTTCATTTATTTGATACCTTCATCATACCCTAGATATACTCCGGCGAGGAGGTCATATTGTTGGAAATTTAACAAGAAAATGAGCATTTAAAAAATTTGAATGTTATGATTTTTTATTTGTGTGGTCAATTTCTAAATTTATGATTCACTATCTACTATAACAATCCACTAAGTAATGCCAATTTATTTATTTATTTATTTCTTAGTCGATTATAAATATTGCTCAACAAATGACACTTCAAGAGTTTTTTTTGCAAAAGCATTGTCAAGCATTTTGGACATTTGGTCTTTTAGGAGTTAAAGTTTTGCTTAGTCTCGATTGTTTAACTATCGAGCTTAAAGTTACACTTGTAAACAAGCACATATACAATATCAATGTCTAGGTTAAGTTACCTTTATAACATTAATTACTAGTTGTATTTTGGTCCGGATTGCAATAATGGAAGAACAAATTAGGAATCATAGAAGGAAGACAAGGGCCTTACAAATATAAACAATCCATGGAATCCCAGAAAAGCACCCATTTTACTTCTATTCAACTTCAACTAAAGATGACCTTCATTAGATTTTTCATCTAGAAAATCTTGAACTCATATGTTAGACAAGATTTTATTAATAGAATAAAAGCGAGTGATAATATATGTTTCTACCAAAACTCTCAATGTTAAATAGAATCCTGACGCAAAAAATTTGGGGCTATCTAATGCTGACTAATGGCAATTGGAATAGCGTAACTTCTTTTTGCAAAAATATAGTTTTTCCCACAAAGCTAATCCTATGCCACATTTTCATATGGTTAATTTGTGTAATGCAAAAATTGAACACCAAGTGAAGTCAAAGTCTGCTCATCCCCCTCTACACACGGAAGAGAAAATACCTTGCTCTTCATTTCCAACACTCTATTCTTTCAACCTGTACAGTCAAAGGATATGATTTTAAAGAGTTACTGGTGAGAAACAGTGAAAGAAGATCGTTCCTTTCTGATATTAACTGCAACTTTGAATCGCTTTTGCAGATGAGGTTGGAGAAGGCAAGTTCAGAAGCTCAATCAGACACCTATCCAAAACATTCCCTCAGCCAAATCTTCTGAAATAAACACACCCATTCTACTAGATCCTACAGCTGCAAGTGAAAAAAACATTTCATCTGAATTTTGAAGAGTAAAAACTCAAAACCTCTGACTGTAACTCCAGAGTTCCAATTTCCCGTTCATGTACATACAAAAAACATCACGTGGGATGTATAAAAAACTGGATCTCTGTCAAGCCGCATGCAAAACCAGAATTCTCACCTGACTGTTTCGGCAACTGTCAGTTTATTGGAGTGCATTCGCCTCCACCTTGGATGTCTCAAGCGCTTCCAGAGCCTCCATGATGCTCTCCACCCACCTGCATACAAACCCCACACAAAGACAATGATGAAATGATGAGTTTGTAACTATTACAACAATGATAATGCATTTGATAGAATGATAAGTTCAGAACTACTAAAAGAATGACGACTCACAGTAGAAATTGAGCCACTTTTAACATAGAAGTGGTTAAGGTCCCCACACTTCCCACTTCTATGTTTCTTGAGGTGTAACCCTGAAGTGGCTCAATTTCTGCTGTGAATACCCCTATTGTTGAAACAAGAACATCTTAAAATCCTGACAAACAAGAATGACGCAGGAGTGGAAAGTCAGTACACACCCCTCAATTCCAGGACTCTCCGGATGATAGATTTTCTGCAAGCCTGCTCTGGAAGCAGCATTTGCCGATGTACTACCAATGCATGCAGCTGCTCCATCCCAGTTCCTTGGCCCTGCCACGAGTTCCATCCAGGCCCTGCATGAAGAAACCACTAAGTTCATTAGCATCATCTTGCAAGTGATGTAACCTCCATTCCAAAATTTCAAAGAGCGCAGCACTTTGTGAAGAAAGTGGACGCACTTCACAGCTGTAGGAGACGCAAATGTAGCTACAGACACTGAGGCAGCGGCAGTAATGGCAGCATCGTCCAGATTCCTCACAGTTTCCTGACAGCATGACCAGTAGTAGAACACCTTAGATATACAGTTACTTGTAAAGTGACGGACAGATAAGATAAGTTTGAACCTTTTTTCTCATTTTTTTAATTCTTAAAATCTGTTACGAGCTTCACGAGGAAAATGGCGGCTAAGATTCATGGTACTACATGACCTCTCCGTCATTCTCACAGGCGGCTAAAACGAGTATAGAGACCACCAAGCTCTTCCACACAGAATGAGGATTCTGTTGAGTGACCACGAAGCCCTTTCTTATCTAGAGTGATGAAATAATAGTATGTAAATCAAAAGAGGAATATCTTATCGAAACTTTGGCCGGCTTTATAAATAACTCAAATGCATCAAGAATTACATATGCATGTTACGAGAAGGTTCAGCAAGAAAGTAAAGTGTACCGTGGAGTATGTATTCAGTCGCAATACATGAAAACCTCGCTCCTTAAGCCCAGTTTCTGCACAAGTTAAAACAACCACTAGTTAGGATTTTGCAACACATGTTACCCCTAATCATAACATCAGAAAAAAAATATTTTATCCTTGCGGCTATGCTTTGAATCATGACAGATGAATGTTCTGAAGTAGTAGAGATACATATTTGTAAAGTCACCCTAAATTACCCCTTCGTTTTATTTATTCGAGTACTAGTAGTTAAATAAAAAAAACACTCATCAGCTATGGTGCTGCATCATTTGAACATACCTAAGTCGGCACCGGCCTTGACAGATGCAGGATACAATACATGGTTGTTTCCATCACTTGATTTGGGGAGTTCACTCGCTAGAACCTTCGCAGTTGCTGTCAACATGATCACAAACAATCAGAGAAAAAGAAAAAGACTTCCTTCACACATCAAGTGCACATTGACACATGCCAGGCAGTCTAACCAAACAAACCTTTCGAGGGCGTGAAGGCGACTTCCAAAAGATCTGATACATTGTTGAAGAGCTCCCCGGTGCCAGCACCAACCACAGAAATGCGCACTCTCGGACATCCTGCTTCCCTGCTCAAGGTCTTGACAAGAGTTGGAACTTCAACAGGCCTCTAAAGAAAACATTTTAAAAAACTCCTAAAGTAGGGTTTCGAGAACCTACTTCCACGCTCCCAAAAAAACCGTCGCTGCTTCCGGCGAAGTCACAATAATCCACTCAAATTCCACCTCTGCAATGCAACAACCCTCCATTAACTCTGAAACAGAAAGTAGAAAGAGAAAGGGAGCAATTGTACAACGAAACATACCACGGAGCGTCTGCACAAGGCGAGCGAGGTCGGGGCCGTTCCTGTGCTCGATCAAAGGAAGCTCCAAGCACTGAATTCCTCGTTTCTCCTGCATAAACCAAATGAAAAATTCAATGTAAAAAACACTAAACACATGAATCCAAACAACAAAAAACCCTCACCAATGCTTTCATGAGCTTGCCATTCTTGCCATGCTCTCTCGTCACCACCACGCTCGCGCTGCTGCTGCTGCAGCACCGCCACTGCTGCTGCAACCTGACAGCGCGCCTCGCACACGATCCTCCTCTCGTGGACACGAAAGCACGCGTGGGTGTGGCGAGGAACGCACATGTCGTCGACAGCGTCGACAGCGTCGCCATCGCCATCGCCATTTCGCCTTCTCCGTCTTCATCAAATGGATAAAGCTTGCTAATGCTTGTGGATGGAAAAGTAAAAGTAAAATAAAACGTAGATGAAAAAGTAAACGTAAAGGCCTATCCTGTTCGGTGGGAGACGCGCTGACTTTTTACTCTGGATAGTAGCTTTTTACGGATTTAACCCCCACAATCGACAAGTTGAGCAATGTGGATGTACGGATGAAGGAAAGAACTCTACCCATTTATTTTTCAGTGATAGCCGATAGAATTACACTTACAACCTAAGTGATCTCATATTTTTCTGATGAAATGGGAATTAGTTATGAATTTTTAAAGTATGGGTTCCCATTATTGTTACTTCACTATGTAGACAATGTAAACAAGTGTGTGCTATACAATGACGTAAATATCAGTAGATTTCAAGCCAAATTAGGGGATGGAGCATTGTTACACTGAATGTAATTTTAGAAAAATATTCAAAAATGTAAATCTACATTCAGTGTTAGTCACCGATTTTAGGCCTCTATTTGACATTTAGTGTTTGTGTTGTGATTCGTTTTTAGAACATCGTCTTGAAGAGAACATGTAATAGTGAAGTCGTGGGATCGCGAGCCAGTGATAATATAGGGGTCAAGCTACGTGAAGGCATGTCTGCCTCAGCACTGGATCCATGACTTCGGATTGGTCGCACTATTACGCCACCGCACCCATTGGCCCGACCTCTCCCCTCCCCCAAACCCGTCAACCCCTAAAATCCACGATACACCTCTCAAATCCAAAAAATTCTAAGATGTAAATCAACTGTGGAAAACCGTTACTACACCGAAAACCACGAAAACGTCAAACAGAGTCACGCTTTTGTGGACGCCACCACGCCCGCGTCTGCCTCGGCGGGGGACGAAAACCCACCACCTCACCGCCGTCTATTAATCTTACTCGAAATGTATACCCGTTGTACATAAGGACGCGTATGTATCCCTAAACCCGCTACTTCTGTTAAAGGCGTGGGATACATAGATACGGGATCATGGACTCTAGAGACGTGGTAGATGATGGCGGTTTTGCGTTCCCCGGGCGGTTTTGCGGTCCCCCGCCCTCGCCTTCCTTGCTCGAGAACTGCCTTCACTCGCACGAAACACACAGCAATCCTCCTCGCTCGCTCTTGCTGAATTCGTCGTCCTTGCCGCGCTTCCGATCTGCGGACGGAGGCTTGCGCTTCGCGAGATTTGGTGGAGTTTTCGTGCAAATTCGGCTTGTTTTGGTACAGATTTGGTCCAGTTTGGTGCAGGGAATTTCCACCATGAGTGATGCGAGCAGCGGCAACGACTGGGAGCTCGTCACGGGCGCGCTCTCCTCGCACGTGTCGTCCGCGTCGTCGAGCTCCGGCGATGGCGGTAAGGGCTGCGAATTGGCGGTGGTAGTGAGGGTTTTGGTGTTGATTTCTAATTTTTTTTCTTCTGTTGATGTGCAGGGACGGTGGACTCGAACGTCGGGTCTGGATACTTTGTGTGTGCGCCCGGGGAGGGGCTGGTCAGCGGCGTCACGGAGGAGTTCACTGTGATGAAGCCGCAGCCGGCGGAGGTGCAGAAGCCCGCCGCTGTGGAGGAGGAGGAGGCGGCGTTTGAGGTGGCCAGCAGCAAGAAGAAGGAGGACGAGGAGATCGATTTCGCCCGTGATTGCACCACGCAGCTCCGCGAGCTCTCCAAGTTAGATTGGATGGAGCCTCGGCCTCCAGGTTTGTTCATTTTTCATTCTCTGTGGTTTCAGTCATGGTTGATAAGCAACTTCTTTCTTTTTCATGTTAACATCATGATGTCAGTCTTAGTTTCTTTCTTTTCTTTTTGGAGTATGGTTGAAGTCTTGAAGAGCGTCGACGAGTTCCTAAGAAAGCATGAAATAATCGAAGAGCGTTTGTTTTTTTAAACGTCACTTTCATCTTTCAATTTTGTACTAATCTTTCATACTTTTGGAGAAGCTTATCAGTTAATTGTCTGCTCATCTGCCATAATCAGGGCTAAGTCATGAGCGTATTAGGGTTTTAGTAGCAGCTGACTGATGTGGATTCAATGAAAGCTTTTCGCGATGTGTCTTTCACATATCATATGCTTCATTTTCTCAAGTAAACGATGCAAAAACTGTAGGTCAATTCTACAGTGATGAGCTTGAGTTCCGGTTCATTTGAATTCTTGTAGTTGTTCTAATTTCGTTTTGACGTATGTTGTTATTTCCAGGAGCAGGACATCAGCTTCTAGAATACGAAGGCAATGAACTGGGAAGTTCCAGCAACACAGATGTTTATGCTCCGGAAATCAGCAAGGCCGGGCTAGAACCTGATTCACAGCAAGTAGGTCCACTATTAGGCTCATGCATGTCTGCTCCATCTTCTCCAAGTATTGTCAGTCGAGACAACTCGTTTCGGCTGAATCTCAGTGATGACATGGTAGGTGACGCTACTGCTTCTTCTCAACGTGGCTTCCCAATGGAAGTGGAGCCAGACACCTTGGCCAGTGTCGAGCATGAGATGCTCCTGGCTCATTCTGCTTTCATCTCCCCAGACTCCGTTGCAGGTGAGTCCTCTAATTGTCCCCAATACTGTCCAAACACACGTTCTGTTTAGTGTCATAATCTCCATAGTACTAAGGGCTGAAAATTTCATTACCTTCGCTATTAGCAATCATCAGGTAGTTCGTGTATCTGTTGGTTTCCAGCATGTTCTAGGACATGATCAGGCTAAAAACTACATTCAAGGCGTGAGATAAGATCACATTCAAGAGTTTGAGGTAGAGTTGTGAGATTCAAGCTAATCCATTGTTTTTGCGCCCACTTGCATTTGGAGGGAAGTTATCGGAGTTGTGAAGCAATGTTTTTTTTCTGGACTGCCGGAAATAGTATTCGCATTTCAATTCATTTGCTGTGTGCT
This sequence comes from Bryoerythrophyllum caledonicum, assembly GCA_963971425.1. NCBI lineage: Eukaryota > Viridiplantae > Streptophyta > Bryopsida > Pottiales > Pottiaceae > Bryoerythrophyllum > Bryoerythrophyllum caledonicum. Next base: position 12,695,346 of record OZ020516.1, read on the forward strand.
GTGTAATTGATGCAGCTATGCGTAAGATGGGGTCAGCATCCGACCTTGGAAATGAGCGTGCGTCCGAGACCTGGTGGAACAAACAAGGTGCGCATGGGAGACAGGCGAGTACATATTGGTCCATTGCTCTAGCTGCGGCTGTGATGGGGCTTGTCATTCTTGGACATCGATGGCAGTATGAGCGGCGCCAGAATCAGCAGCTTCGTTTGCGTCTCTGTGCGAAAGAAGAGGTAATCACATTTTTTCTTCAATTCTGGACCCATTCCCAATTTCATGTTTTGTATGTAGTGTCTCAAGAGATGATGCTTCAAAGAAGTTTCTCTTCTTGTCATACAACGAGTTTCTCTTTTTTTTTGGGCACTTATGTTAAGAGCCAGTTATTAATAATAGCGTGGTTCGATGGAAGTGCCTCTGTTTTCCCTTATCTAGATTTAACACTTTCTGTGCTATCAAAATTGCAGAAGATAGGTCAGCTCATCTTGCAACTAGCGCGCATGAAGGAGGCATTGTCAGGGCGTCGTCGGGTGCCTGTTCTGCGATCCAACTCGTATCTCAATGACACTTTTGACCGATATTAGACTGGGTCGCCCTTCTCTTGTTTGTATGTGAGCTTCCCCTGCAAAGATTATGACGATAAAACAGGTACTCGAACCTTCTTATGCTCCCCATCCTTTTATGTGCAGATCGTTTGTAAATGTTGTCAAATATTAAGAGGTAGGTGGCTAAAGTGACTGTGCCTAGTGTTTAAGTAGGTAAATACCAGCTTGTAAGTCTTACGAGGTATCCATTTAGTGATATGATCCCATTTTAGGTGCCTGAATGTGCCATTCAGGAAATGGACCTTTGCATCATTTTGAGATTGCTTTGGACATGATATCTCTGTCTTTTGCAAGCTAAGAGACTTGAAGGAGAGATGCGTGAAGCTGAAGTTCCAGATTGATTGTTAGTACCTGGGATAAAGCCTCTAAACATTCATAATTTGTGTGAAATTTTCAAGTATTCTTGAAGTTTGTGGAATATTTCAAGTGTTTGTGAAGAAATTCAGCTGCTAAGATTTGATCTGTTTGATGACCAAATGTTTCACTGTCATCAAGGAAATAATCTATAAAGAGTCTTGGCAAATAACTTGAGGCTTTGTCCTTTTATTATCGTAAAAATAAAGAGATATAATATGTTAAATAAGTAACTTTTTTTAATATTCATATTTGTAAAAATATTTGTATTAATGTATTATATTTTAACCAAAAATATCAATAAAAGTACATGCAATTATTAATAATGATTTTCATAATTGTTCTGAATCATTCTTAATTATTCTTAATTATTTATAATTATTAATACTTATTATTTGTAATGTTATGGCATTGTATTCATAATCCATTATGTCTATATTTATACTATTATATTTGCAACTAATATTCCAATCTTACAAGAGTGCATGCGCATGTGACATAACCAACAAAAATCCATAGCCAACGCTTATAAAATTTGGTGTATATCCAACCCTCTTCCATTCCATTACCACCAATTGAGCTCCAAATGGAGATTTGCTATAAGTCAAGACCCTTACTTTTGGTCGTTGGTTGTGGGGGGTACCTGCTGCTGGCCACCCACTAAACATGGCTGCATAGTTTGAAAATTCATAACTAATTCAATTTTCATCAAAAAAATATGAAATCACTTGGGTTGGAATTGTAATTTTATTGATTCTCATTGAAAAATCATAGTATAATTATCTCTCTCCATATATGCACATTCCTTAACTTGTCAATTTTAGGGGGGCTTATCTTAGTATCATAGGGAGGCACATTGATCAGCATTACACCGCATTTTTAAGACATGTACAATTAGAGTTATGTGGACAAAAGAGATAGTTACACTATATGCAGTGTACCACTAAATATCATTATTAGTGTAGTGCTCCGAATACAAAAGACATCATAGGTTCAAGCTTCTTCTAACAAATATTTCCAAACAAAAGATCTATCTCTATGATAGAACTTTCAATTTTCAATTCTTTTTCAAAAACCACAAAAAAATAGCTTGAAATGGCTAAAAATAAAAATTGCAAAACTTCTCTCCTATTTCTCTAATACAGTACCCGTCCTTGTGAAAAATAGGATTCATCCCTCAAAAAAGTCATGTTCAAACAAACATTAACAACCAACCTCAATGTCTTAACCCTTTAAGGACGACGCTTGCAACCTTCTTGGGAGATCCCACGAGTAAGTACATTTCATTGCGACTAACCACTACATCATCTACACGATGTATACATTCCATTGTGACAAACACCACTATTGTTCACTTCTCAAACTCCAGCGCACATCCTCACCGCATTCATTAGAAGCACAAGGATCCAAGAAACTTAAATTAGGCCGCGGATCAAACAAAGATGAGGTATCGCTCCACCAATTTGCAAATTACTCCAAAAGTAACCACCTATGGGCCTCTCGACCTTAAAGGTATAAACCCTTTAAGAACAAGCAAATTTAAGGCAATGGGAGAATCTATGAAGATCATAAATTGTGCATAACATCATTCAGTGAAAAATGGTTGCTCTTCCTTCAAGGGTTAAAGGTAGAAAATCACAAAAACTAATAACTCTAATACTTTCGTTTTTGACCCACGTAACTATCCAAATTGTAATTTTGTTTTTTGTTTTTAGCATGATTGTCTAGCAAACCAACATTGCAACGTCAATCCCGTTACGACCACCCAACAACCTCCCTTCAAAACATGGCTACATGACACATAGCATGGCCATGACGCATGTTTGGATCCTCCGCCACCCCTCGGGCGGTCATGCATATGTAGGTGAGCAGCAGAGTTTGGTTTATTATTCCTCCTGACTCCTCACGCACTTGCAGGTGAGTTGTCAACCATGTTGCTGGTCAGGCCACAGCATGAATGATCCCCGGCATGTGTGAGCCTGCAAAGCGGAATCCGTAGTACCCGCCACACTCCCGACCATCCAACTTCTGGAAACCTAACCTGCAAAGACACTGCCATGATCTCAAAATGAAACACAAAAAAGCGGCTCGAGTTATTGTGTTATATGCTCTCGCTGGGTCATCCGAAAAGTAGCCCCAAAAATATTATCCTCCAAATTTTTGATTTTTACCTCTTTTTATTCACAGCTCCTTTCACAAAAGCATCTCTTACAAAAGCCAGCTTCCTCGACGAGAGGGCTGTTGTAACAGATGTTGTTTTGGCCCTTTAATGCCCGGGTCATGTTTCTCCAAAATCAAGATATGTGCTGATTTTTTTTCTTTGAACTAACTTTGATGGAAATAGAATACCTAATTTTAGTATCCAACCTTACAAAATGGAACTCAAACCATGACCCGAATGTTGGAAAAAATTTGCACAACATCCAATGGTTGATGGACTAGATTATATAGTGTTTGAAGTTACTGTGTACTGGTAATGAAAATTGTGGGTTTTGGAGGGTATACTACTCTATCCTTCGTTAGATTCTTGCAAGAATTTTTGTACTTTGAATAAAAAGAGGTTCACATGTGCACTAGGTTGATAGCTTTGCATTGACATATCATGTGTGAAGAAAACATTTATACATGATTATTGATGATTTTTGAAACTTTTGTCTACTTGACCTTTGTATAATGTCGTGGATCTTAGCCACTTTTTTCTTCTTTAGGGAGATATTTAGGGTTGATTTTACTTGTCCAACCGGCAAGTACTTACTTTCTCATTGATCAATGGGCTTTATTTTCATCCATCCATTTTTTGTTGAAGATAAACGATATCACTGCAACTTATTTGTGGAGGTGATTAAAATATTCTTACTGCTTTAATATTATTGGATATTAGAATTCTTATTCTATCCATCCATTTTTTAATGAATGTTTAGGGGTTAAAATGAAAAAAGAACTCAAAACTTATGATATCTTTGCCTCGCTTCACTTATAAGGAAAATATGATTTACAAGCACTAGTTACTTTCAAAATTGATACAACCTTTTTGTGCATGTGAATGTATTCAGCGGAACTTCAGCACAAAAGCTTATGTGCTTGAGTGTTAATTTTCCCGCTTCGTAAGGTATAGAATTATATGAGTTGTGCCATGAATTCGACTATGTGAGGCGCTCCATTATATGCTCAGACAGATCGTGGCCTGCCAATATCCAGCGATATGAAGTAGGAATTTACTACTTCAGTGTCCTGGTGCATAATATGTTGCAAAAGACGCACAGCTCCATGTCGGTGCTCACAATTGCAACCATAGCCGCTCATAAAGTAAGCGGGCTGACATGCAAGGGTGACCCCTTTCCCTTTCAGGAAAACTCAGGTAAACCCCTCTAACATTTATGGAGAGAACAAAAAATAGTAATGTTTATATGTCAATCTTAGCCAATAGAATTACAATTTCAATTCAAGTGATTTCAGATTTTTTGGATGAAATGTGGATTAGTAATGAATTTTCAAAGTATACTGCCATGTTTATTATGTGGATGTGTGGATGGGTGGTTATAGGATGGAGGTGGGTTTGGATAATATACCTCAATTTTATGGGTGTCGGTTATGAGTTGTGGTTGGTTGTTAAGGGAATTATTTTATCTGGAATATCTTGGAACCACGTATGGGTGCCTTTATTTGGATATGGATTTAGTGCTGTGGATTTAATGCAATGGCTTTATTTGCTCAATAGCTAGGTATTGGATAGGTTTGATTTGTTCATTCAGATATACCAGATTTTCTATCTATTTTGGTCATTTTCATCCATGTCTCTTCAAATTTTTAGCCAAAATAGTAGTTTCAAAAATCAAGAATGCCATCTAGCTCTGGACATCTAAAATAAAAGGCTGTAATTCATGCCACAAGACCAATGAGAAGCAACTTCTTGGATCAAAGGTCAATATTGATTAAACATTGGAGCTAAAGACCCAATCCTATCATAGTTTTGATGTTGAGGGTGTATGTTATTAGTTTTGAAGAAAAGGATAAGGTATGTAAATAGTCCATGAATGTTACTTGAATTATGTAAAGCTCATATACACACTAGTTTGGTATCTATATACCCCTTGCATCCATATTGAATTAATATGGATATTATGTAATTCTAAAGTGTTGCTCAATGACTCACAATTGTTTTGTCTTGGAGATATGGTCAAATGTCCTTTGTCCACCACCCATCCAAATGCACAAATGAATCACATCTCATAATTGACCACCTCTAGACAATCATCTATCTTTCATAGGCCACATGTCTTTCTTTGACCACCTGTCTTCCATAAGTCATCTCTCTTTCATCATCTGCTCTAGTGGTTTAATGACATCTTTTGTAGTAAGGTATTGTAGGGCAACCACCAGTAAGGTTGTAGTCAATGTTATTTTACTAGGGTTATAGGATCACATTATTCAAGAGCCATTAAGGTAACCTCCTTGGTAATCAACCAAAACCCATAACCAACTACTATAAAATTGGGGTATATCCAAACCACCTCCATCCCATTACCATTCATCAACTCCAAATGGAGGTTTGCTATTGGTCACTTAATCGGCTCTTATGGAGGGTACCTAAAGGTGGCTACGAGTTAAACATGACATCATACTTTGAAAATCCACAACTAATTTACATTTTATCACAAAAATATGAAATTACTTGGGTTGAAATTGTAATTCTATTGGCTATCACTAAAAGATCAATGTATTACTATTTGTTCTCTCCATATGTGCCCATTCTTAACTTGTTGTTTATTGAGGGCTTACTTTACTTCTGTTGAAGACATCTCCAACACTCAATTCATGAAGTTTTGAGGAGCGGTTTTAGGGAGGCGGGGAGGTCAATCCTAACACAATTTGTGGTGGACACAGGAAAAATTCCATTACAAAGAATGGGTCACGGCTTACTTAAGTACACTTCAAAAATTTGTGATCATTTCAATACTCGGAGTTGAAATCTCAAAAAATTTGCAAAAATATGTTGTTTCGTTTCGATTTTAGAACTAGGAAAAAGGTCAAGGAGTGTAAGTTAGTAGTTATAGAACATCACCCAACTATGGTGGGGGGTCTCAAGACATTGTTGTATGGGTACCCAAAAAGCCCTTGTCGGTTGTCTTTAAGGCACTTAGTGTAGAAAAGTATTTACCCTTGAAAGGGGGAAGTAGTTCTAATACACTAACCTATGTTCCATGGCCATTGGCTTAATGAAGAGAATGAACAAACACTATATTCACGCCAGATCCCTTTGGGGACCGGAGTTCTTCTTCTTACGGGACATCGGACCTCACCAAAAATTCGGTCCACCACTAACTTCGTTGAAAATGCAACTGTTTGACAATGCCTCAATTGGGGAGCATTTCTCGAGGAGTTGCTGTCATGGAGCTTGTGGACCTTGTATGTCAATGCTGCCCAATGGAGTACGGTTTTCATCATTCATTTCCTTCAAAAACAGAGGTTCTGATGCCCAGGCTTGTGCCATGAAGAGAGAAAGAGAGACAGTAATGCAAGCTAACAGGAATAAGGTAAACCCCCCGTAACCGACACAACCGACAAGTTAAGCAATGTGCATATATGGAGAGCCCAAATAATAATACATTTACTTTTCAATGATAGCCAACAAAATTACAATCTCAACCCAAGTGATTTCATATTCTTCCAATGATTTAATGTGAAATAGCTATGAATTTCTAAAGCGTGCTGCCAACATCTAAAAAGAAATTCAGAGTGATTTTTAACCCCTAAAAGTCATTTCAATGCAATCTCAACTCCATCAATCAATATCTACCAAGATGAACCTTTTTGAGAATGTAACCACAAGATCTCCTCCTAAACTTACATGAGATGGAGTGGTAAACATTTTATGAAGCATGATTGAAAGATAATCCCAGTCAAAATGAAAAAAATTGTCGTGCAAACACACACTTGGTCCTTGAGGGATTAAGTCAAAGAAAGAATGACCCTAAACTACCCGAGTGATATCCAAAGACACGAGGTTGTGAGTTTGATCCCCGGCTGTAAAATCTTCTCCCACTTGGCAGGACCACCGTAAGATGCCAATGTAGCAACTCGTATGTACCACAAAAAAAAAAAAAAAAAAAAAAAAAAAAAAAAAAAAAAAAAAAGGAGGAAGAAATTCCAAGGCTCCCCTCCTATTGGAACGGGGAACACCCCTCCTCGCGTTCCCAACCGCATTCCCAACCGCGTTCCCGAACTCCCCGAACCGTCCCGACCTACCAAGACCGCGGTCACAGGCGCCGATCCCACGGTCAACAGCCCGTCGACCGTGCAAGCTGGTGTCTTCTCCGCGAGCTGCCCCGCTGCTCGTCTTCATCGCACGCTGCGACTCCTCTGCACACAACCTCCACTTCACTCGATCACACACACACACACACACAACGCGCATTGCGAGCATCTCGTCCCGGAGCTCACCGCACCTCCGCCTCACCACCTTCTTCTCCGTAGACTTGCTGGAAAATCGCCAAAACAGTAGCAGTCCGGAGCTGCTGCTGCTCGCGAGCTGAATCAAACATGCAGTGGCCGCCCATGATCCAACCGCGCGTAGGACGCTCTTTCCGCATTGCATTCCGTGGTGTGATCTCAGAGAGAGCGTCGTGACAGTTGGAGTGTTTTGGTAGAGAGGTACGTCGTTGAGGATTTGTGAATTTTTTTCTAGTTGATTTTCCAACATTGGATGGTTTTTCAGACAGGTTCATGGAATGTGCAGTGGCGGTAGCTGGTGAAGGGGCGAGCTTTGGGAGGTGGGGCGAGAGTGCGGTGCAACCGAGGGTGAATTTGTGTTGTTTGGAGGTGAGTTTTGTTGATTTTGTTAGTAGGGTTCGTGTCTGTAGGTTGTGAGCGAATTGGGGTCATTGAATGTGCGTTTTTCTTTGTTTGTAGGATCGGGTATGAAGTTGAAGCTCGGGGGATGAATCGTGTGGAGATGGTGTCGAGGAGGAGTGAGCGTGTTTTGTGATTGGGAGGGCTGTGAGGGGTGAGGCTATGGCGGTGCGAGCGGTGGTGTTGTTCGTTCTTGTGGCGATGGTGATGGCGGATCCAGCAGGCGACCGGGCGGTGCTGGAGGCGTTCAAGGCCGGGATTGTTAATAGTGAGGTTCTCCAGTGGACGTCGCCGGATCCGTGCGCCTGGAACGCTAAGATGATCAAGTGCGACAATACGGGCAACGTGCTGCAGCTCCGCGTGCGGCAGCAGGGGCTTCGGGGGCAGGTGACGCCGTCTCTCAACAACCTCACGCACCTGCAGTTCTTGGAGCTGAATTACAATTACTTCACGGGCGCGGCGCCCTCGCTCGCCGGCCTCGCGGAGCTTCAGTACGCCTACCTGGACGACAACAACTTCACCTCCACCCCGGAGAACTGGCTGGAGAATCTCACCTCCATCCTGGAGCTTCACGTGGAGAACAACCGCAACCTGAACCGGGAGAGAGGCGGGTGGGTGATTCCGGAGAGTCTTGCGGGCGCGACGACGCTCACGGTGCTCTCTGTGACGAACGCGGGCATCACTGGCGCGCTCCCGGCGTTCCTAGGCGCCATGCCGGCGCTGACCACGTTCGAAGCGGCCTACAACAACATCCAGGGGGGGATTCCAGAGAGTTTCCGATCGTCCAACTTGCAGGTGCTCAAGATCAACAACCAGGAGATGAACGGGAGCATTGCGTACACGGGATCCATCGCCAGCCTGCGCGTTCTGTGGGTGCACGTGAACGCATTCACGGGCGCGGTGCCGGCCGGGTTGCAATCCGCGACGGGGCTCACGAGCTTGCGCATCAACGACAACGCGCTCGTCGGCCCGCTCCCGCCCGGAATCTCCTCGCTGCCCGCGCTCACGGAGTGCCTCACGCTGCACAACCATCTCTCGGGGGAGTTTCCCCCCTTCAAGAGCTCCGTCACCACGAATTACGACGCGGGCTCCTTCTGTAACGGACCGTGCTCACGCTCTGTCACCTCTCTTCTCGCCTTTCTCGCGAAACTAGGGTACCCGCAAGAGATCGCCACGTCCTGGGTCGGCTCCGACGCGTGCGCGAGCTGGACCGGCGTGGCGTGCGATCCCGGAACCGGAGAAGTTGTGTCGTTGATTCTGCAGTCGCATGGCCTCCGAGGCGAAATCTCGCCGGCGCTCGCGAATCTGACGTCGCTCAAGACGCTCATTCTCTCCCGGAACGAGATCTCCGGAGGCGTGCCTGTGGAGCTCGTCACGCTCGCGGCGCTCACGACTCTGGATGTCAGTGAGAACCACCTCTCTGGACCTGTGCCGCAGTTCCCCGCCTCCGTGAAATTCAATTACCAAGGCAACCCTCTCCTGTCGACCGATGGATCTCCAACATCTCCTCCACCAGACGTCCAGGTCGTTCCACCAGCTCCAACCCCAGTCGCTGCTGCAGCTTCTCTTCCAGCGCCAGCTTCTCCAATACCGACTTCACCGACGTCTTCACCGACGTCTTCACCGACGTCTTCACCGACGTCTTCACCGTCTTCACCCACTCCCTCTCCAACTGGAGCGATTGTTGCGGCGGAGAAAGGTGCCGCGAGATCTGGAGCGTCTATGGTGCCGGTGATCGGTGGCGTGCTGGGAGGGACGGTGGCGGTGTTGTTGGCCGCGCTTCTGGTGTTCGTGTTGTGCCGCGTCCGGAGCAAGAACCGGAGCGTGAACGAGGTGTCGGTGTTTCCGCGCGGCGAGTCTGGGTCGGAGCGTGACTTGGTGAAGGTTGCGGCGCATTGTAGCAACAGCAGCGCGAGTCATCACGCGACTGTCAGCTCGTATGGGTCGAGCAGCAGCCCCACTTCCAACGATCATCAGGTGATGAGCATGTATCCAATCGAAGTAGATCATTTACATCGTCGTCTAGCACCAGTGACATCGTTGACATGATGGTTTCCTTTTGCAGAATCTGGATCAGCAAGGCAACATGTTCATGTCGATCGATGTGCTCCGGTCCGTGACCAACAACTTCTCCAACGAGAACATCCTGGGGCGCGGCGGCTTCGGCGTCGTCTACCGCGGCTCGCTGCCGGACCACACGCAGATCGCGGTGAAGCGCATGGAGTCCGCGACGCTGACCAACAAGGGCCTGGCGGAGTTCCAGTCCGAGATCCACGTGCTGACCAAGGTGAAGCACCGCCACTTGGTGGGCCTGCTGGGGTACTGCGCCAACGGCACGGAGCGCCTGCTGGTGTACGAGTACATGCCGCAGGGCACGCTGGCGCAGCACCTGTTCGAGTACAAGCAGCTGCAGGAGAAGCCGCTCCCGTGGGTGATGCGCATGAGCATCGCGCTGGACGTGGCCCGGGGGCTGGATTATCTGCACAACCTGGCGCAGCGGAGCTTCATCCACCGCGACTTGAAGCCGTCCAACATCCTCCTCACCGATGACTTCAGGGCGAAGGTGTCGGATTTCGGGCTCGTGAAGCTGGCTCCGGAGGGCAAATTCTCGGTGGAGACGCGGCTGGCGGGCACGTTCGGCTACCTCGCTCCTGAGTATGCGGTCACCGGGCGCGTCACCACGAAAGCCGACGTGTTCAGCTTCGGCGTGGTGCTCATGGAGCTCATCACGGGCCGCCGCGCACTCGACGAGACGCAGTCCGAGGAGAACATGCACCTGGTCACCTGGTTCCAGCGCCTCATGCACGCCAACAAAGACAACTTCCGCTCCACCATCGACCCCACCATCGACGTCGACGACGAGTCCTACAAGTCGCTCTGCACCGTGGCGGAGCTCGCCGGCCACTGCACGTCGCGCGAGCCCTACTCGCGCCCCGACATGAGCCACGCCGTCAGCGTGCTGGCGCCCCTGGTGGAGCACTGGAAACCGAGCGCTCACAACGACGAAGCCTCCGCTTTCGACCACCACGAGCTCTCCCTCCCTCAAGCGCTCAAGCAGTGGCAGGAGTACGAAGACGACACCACCTCCACGCATCACTTTGATGATCTGAGTACTCGCTCTAGCATTCCCGTTCGCCCCGTTGGATTTGCAGACTCCTTCACCTCCACAGATGGCCGCTGATGGAGCTGCATCACTGTCATCACTCATCACGAAGGTGACAGTCCCTCGACGCATAGACTCTTTCACTTTGCTCCTATCTTTTTGCGGCAATACTTGTATCTTGTAACGGCTCGTAGGATCGGTAGAGGTTAGCTTTTCACGAGCAGGAGGAGTCTGGAGGATTCATGTTCCTCGTACTTCCCCCACTTGTGTTGATTGTGCAGCGCTTGTGACGGCATTTAGGATCAGATTTTGAGCAGGTTTCAGCTGGAGGATTGATTTTCCTTTGCCTCCTCTTTTTTGGTGCACCACTTGTGTTGATTGTGTAGGAAGGTTTCAGTTGGAGAATGAGTTTCCCCTCAGGTAGAAAGTGTGTAGTTATCTCTTCGTGAGTTGTGGGAATTGATGTTGAGAAAGCGTGTGAGCTCTAACGAAGAGCTTTATGTGCACGCATAATCTACAGCTTGCTGCCTGACAATGAAACTCGGGAAGAGGTCGCAGCTGAGGTCACATTACCTGTTGATGATCCTGACACCGCATGATCTCATGGCTTACGGACAACTGTCACCTTCGTTGTCCCTGCTTGTACATTTGTAGGCCAAGTTGACAGCCAGTGTGTACTTGTAAGATGGCTCACCAGTTTGTTACCAGAAGATTTGAATAAGTCTCGAAGGTTCGGAGCTGGAAGTACTACGTTTACCAATGTAAGGCAAGTTCTACGATTGAAGAAACCATCAGATAAAGCAACACGATGATGGCAGCAGAATGAACTCTGGAGCGCAACCATCGTTATTACGCTACGAATAAGCCTCGGATATGTAACCTTCCGTCGAAAGGAATCCACTTAATTATGGTTGGAGTAAGACCTGCTTAACGATGAATCAAGCAAGTCACAGCACACGTCATGGACAGAAAAGCAATACTTCCAGAGGGAGAGCTTCCATGTTTTGGAGATGGTGACTATGATGAATACGAGACAGAAGTTTTGTTTAAGAAGAAGCTGTACAAGGGAGGAAGGGGAAAGCACCGACTGTTGTTAGCCATCAGATTCTCTCAAAGCAAGGGCTTTAACCAGGGCAGTAAGCTCCGTCTCCTTGTTCAAGAGCTTCAGGAACTGAGCCTCAGTGAGGCTCAGCATCCGGTTCAAAGACCACCTAACGCTGCTCATTGCGAGGGCTTTACACCTGGGTTTGATGCGATTCTCCAAGCTGTAGCCGAAGTACTGAGGGAAGTCCACGAGCTCGGAGTTCGCTCGCCCCATTTGGCGAAAGTAGTCCCACTTGGGGCGCAGATTCGCCTCAATGCTGAGGCCCAGCAACTGCGGAAAGCGGAGAATGATGGTGCTGAGCTCGTCGGTTGTGTAGCCATTCTCCGAGAAGAAGAGGATGGTGGGCTTGATGTTGAGCTCCAAGCTGAGGCCCATGAGCTGAGGGGATCTGGAGACCAACGTCTTGAGGTCCTTCACTCCGATGCTGTCGAAGTAGTCGGCAAGCGGCCTCAGCTTCGCGTTCACGCTGTATCCTATGATCTGCGGGAACCGCATCAGAATCTTGCCTGTGTCTTTCGGAGAGAGGCCGATCTGCGCAAGAAAGAGCACCACTTGCTGCACCTTGCGCACGCTGTAGGTTAAGATGTGGGGGAAGTGCGAGAGGATCTTCACCCAGCCCTCCGAGTCCACGCCGAGCTCGCGCAGGAGCGCCACCGTGGGCTTGATGTTCTCCTCCATGCTGCACCCGAAGAGCTGCGGCCGCTTGCGGATGATCCCCGGCACGTCGGCAGGGTGAATGCCCAGCTCCAGCAGGAACTCGATCATGGGCTTCACCGTGCGCTCCACGCTGTGGGTGGCCAGCGACGGGAACACCGACACCACCTCCGCGACTTCGTCCGGCGGGAACCCGAGCTCCAGGAGGTACACCACAGAGAGAGGGAGCTTCCCGTGCACCATGTGCGTCTGGAGCTGCGGGAAGGCGCCGAACTTCACCTCGCCCAGCACCGGGGACGTGAACGAGTCGCCGAAGTAGTAGAGCCGCTCCGTCTTCTTCGGCGCCTCTGGGAAGCTTACCAGCAAGGCAACCAGTGCCTCCTTGTCCCGGTTCGCGCCCAGATTCTCCAGGAAAGGCAAGAGCGCGCTCCTCACTTCTGACCCTGTCAACTCCCTCCCTGTTGAAACAACCAATCTCGTCAGTACTGGAATCCACAAACCGTGACCATAAACAACATCTGGAGGTGCGAACCTGTGAGGTAACGGATGTGGTACACCATGCGCAAGAGGGAGAGGAGGTGAGCGGTGAGGCGAGTGGCTTTATTCACGGCGCGCGCGGCGAGACACGCGGTGACGCCGCGCGCTTGAAGAAACTCAACCAGCGTGGCTTTCACCTCTTTTCGGTTGTCGCGCACTATGATCTGTCCTGCTCCCAATGATCAGAGTACATCAAACACAGAGAGAACAACTAAAATTCAGAGTTTTCACATGTAAGTTTGTGCTTCACCTGCTGCTGCTGCGTCGCCGTTGCTTGGTCCTTGCACGTCCAAAGGCTGTGAGCTGCGAGAGGCACTCACGGCTGCCAGGCGACAACCTGACGTTCCGGGGACGTCCAAGGTGGATCCGGACCCTGGAAGAGCTCCATTCCGCAGGGCCCTCCCTGCCAAGCCAAGTTTAGGGTTTCAAGTTTGAGATTTGGCACATGGTTGGACTTGGCTTAAACCATAAACCCTAGAGGTATAGGGTTAGAGGTCTTGGAGTTGGCATAGACCACAGGGTTTGAGGTTTGGCACATGCTTGGGGTTGGGGTTAATGTTTTTAAAAACCATTAACCTAAACTTTACTAATGGAACATGCTTGGAGTTTAGGTTCAGGGCTTCAGGTTTGCACATGCTTGGAGTTGGCATAATCGATAACCCTAAACCTTCCTAATTAAACATGCTCAAAGTTTTGGAGTTAGGGCTCCGGTCAATGTTAAAAAAAACCCTTAACCCTAAACCTTACTAACTAAACATGCTTGCTGCTCAGGGTTTAGGGTTTGAGATTTGGCACATGCTTGAAGTTGGCGTCTCATTCACCCTAAACCTTACAAATGAAACGTTACCCATAAAACGAGCTTGGGTTTGGGACTCGGTTGTAGTTCGATTTCTCAATCGAAACTACAGCAGCAATCCATTCGAGAAACGTAAAACCCCAAACCCTCACCTGAGAACGAGCTGTAGCAACTTCTTAATAAGATATCCTCGGCTACGAGAGCTTGAAGCACCGTTTTAACCCCCACCGCAGCCATTGCAAAAACGATTCTCTTCCAGTGCAGATGGAAATTCACATCACCTACACAAAAAGAACCGCCGAATCAAAATCCATCCGTAAGCTGCAAATCCACATCACTTACAGAATGAAAAAAAAACCGCCCTGTCAACTCCAACAATCCCCGACACGCAAAACCCGAAATCCATCCGTAAGCTCCTTGAATTGCAGAACCTCGACCTGATGAAAGCACTCACCTTAATCTGGCCATTCTCGACACAATCGACTCCCCGGTGATGCATTGGGTACGGATCGGAGCCCAAAAACTACCGCTATTGACACAATCGCAGAGAAATCAAGGTCACAATTGCCAAGCGCGACGCAGACTTCGGTGCCCGAATCTCGACAGGAATCCCGACACCTTGAATGGCCTGCCTTGTTGTGGATGAATGATGTTCACTGTTGTTTATGTTCATCCATCGTTAAGGTAGGACAACCCAAAATCGATTGGCGACTCAATACCGCTTGCTTCTCTACTCTTCCTAGATTTTAGGGAGGAAATGTAGCCGGTCATTACATCTCATATAAATTTGTTGGTCTTAAGTCATGTGAAGATGGGCTACATTTTCTCTTTGGAATCTACTTGGTTGTGGATGATGTTCACTGTTGTTTCTGTTCATCCACCGCTAAGGTAGGGCAAAATTAGATATAAGATTGTAAAGAACTCAAGCCATTTATAGCAAAGTCTTGGTTACAAGATTCTCTTAGGCTATGATTTCAAAATGCTAGAAACTTAGAACGAAAGATCTCCCGAGATCCTAAACCCTAAATCCTAAGAAGCCTTTGTAAATTTAAATCCTAAATCCTTGATCACTTGGGGCCCAGTTGAGCCACTAAGGGACCCCAAGTAGATCATAAAATTACAAAAAAGCTATTTAAAATAGACCAATTTTCATGAAATTCCTAAAGAAAAAATGTGTATAAATGTTCCATTAATCTTATGTTTTTGTTTTGTAATAATCTCACGTCGGATTAATAAGTACTCTATACATCATGTGTATTGGCCCAAAAAATATGTTATATATGAAATTAGTCAAAATGATGGAATTTGTGGATTTGAATTCTTCAAGAAATTTTTAATTGCTATGGGTTGGCGTACAAGGGGCAGACATGCTTTTAGTGGTGTGAAGTTCATGTCCACAATGAGCCCAACTTCCAACCCGTACACGTGCGCGACCCTACAAGCGTGCGCGCCCAGCCCCCAATGCGTGTGCGCCCGACCATTATTCACATGCGCCTGGTCCTTTCATGTACGCACCAACTCATATTCTTACGTGCTTAATCTATATCGGTACGCACTTTATCCATCTAGTGGTGTTGAATGGAGTGACGTTTAAGTCCACAATGAGCCTAACTTCTAAGGCGCGTGCGCGCTCAACCCCTCGTACACGCACCCGATCCATAGAGGTACGCGCTGTTGCATTTAGTGGTGTTAGTGGTGTGAAGTTCATGTCCATCAAGAATCAAACACTGGTAAAAAATTGAGGAAAAAAAATCGCACTCAATTTGAAGTTGCGGTTCTTTTGACCACGATGTCGGATCAGTCAGCAATGTTCCTAAATCGGGTTATCCCGGATTTTTTGGCCAAAACTCCCTCATCTTTGGGATTTTTTGGACGTGTAATATACCAATGAAAGCGATTTGAGAACATGCTTCTAACGGTATATTTCACGTCCAAACACTTCCAAAAAAGAGGGAGTTATGGCCAAAAAACCCGGAGTAGCCCGATTTAGGAACACTCATGATTGTTCCGACAACGTGGTCAAAAGAACTACAACTCCAAATTGAGTGCAGTTTTTTTTCCCACTTTTGTACTAGTGCAACTTCCAATCCGCGTACACGTGCAACCTTGCAAGTATGCGCCCCGACCCGTATTGGCACACGGCCAGTCCTTTGAGCGTGCGCGCCCTAACCTTGGTGCGGGCCTACTCGATCACCGTACACGCGCGCGCTTGCCCTAACCTTGGTGCGGGCCCGCTCGATCACCGTACGAGCGCGCACTCGCCCCTATTGGTAGGCATCCAACCCATTTAGGTACGCGCCTAATCCATTTAGTGGTGTTAGTAGTGTAAAGTTCATGTCGGAAATAAATCCAACTTCCAATCCACGGACACGTACGACCTTACAAGCGTGTGCGCCCAATTCTTTATGCGTATGCGCCTGAACCTTGGTGTAGTAGTTTAGGTCATGGCACACCAGTGAGGTGGTTGTAAGTTCAAGTCCTCTTGCCGGTGTGGTGCCTACCACCATAGTCCACCCAATTATGGTGGGGGGTCCCAAGGCCTTGTTGTATGGGGACCCACAAAGCCCTTGGGGGAGATGACATGTCGGTTGTCTCTAAGACAATTAGTGTAGGGAAGCACTTAGTGTAGAAAAGTGTTTACTCTCGAGAGGGGGGAAAAGTTCTATTACACTAGCCTATGTCTCGTCGCCATATGCTTAGTGAAGCGAATGAACAAACACAATATTCACGTTGGTCTCCTTTGGAAACCGGAGTTCTTATTATTTTGCCCGCCTAATTCCTATTGGTACGCGCCCAATCCTTAAATGTATGCGTACGATAAGCAGCTTTGCATGCAGCTCACAATGGTACACGCCAGGCTGCAAATGTTGCACGCCCAGACCCTAATGGTAGGCTGTTAAAGGGAGGTTGATCTACAAACTCTTTTTCATATAAACCCTAGAAATCCTAAGAAACCCTGATTTGCTCAAAACTCCTTGTAAAACCTCAAACCACGTCAGATTTTATTGGCTAGATTATAGTTTTTACATGGCAAAGTCTCTCGATGTGACCTCAAAAACACCTCCTAAAACTCCTCAAACCCTAAATGTGTCTAAGCTCTAACTCCAAGTTCCAAGTGAGAGAGAAAGAAAGCTTCCAAGCTCTCCTTCCATGTGCACCAAACTCTAACAAATATCATCCGGTGGATGAACACTAGACTGGATGGAAGTTATCCGGCTATCCAGGTTCATCCAATTGACGGATGAAACTAGTCAGGATGGAAATCATCCGCCTGGCCAGGTTCATCCACTAGAGAGCTAAAAAACTCATCCGGAGTCCAAAAATGAAAATTACTACCCGGGTCCGCTAATCCTGGTTCTCCGCTTAACATTATCCCCCTTCTAAACTACATCAGTTCTCCGATGTTCAGGGGTCTTGGGGCCTAATGAAAGTATATGTAGCCGGAAAAAGTCTAGGTCTCAAAAAACAAAACTTGGGAGGAAGGGACTCCCGGCTAACACCCTTCAGATAAGGTGTCACTGGTGCACTCCTAGCCACTGGGAACGAAAATACTACTAGAGATATCGCCGGGTGCTCCAATGCTTGGTGTCGCTACCGGACTCGGGGTACCTCTATCCGCTGCTCCAGAGGTGCCGCGAAGTGTCATTCCTTCGGGAGGAGGGCATACTTCAACTGGAGGATAGCCGGACACGCATCCGCCATGTGAAGTCACTACCGAAGGTGTTGCCTCACTGCCTCTCGTGGGCATCTAAGTCAAGATGAGGCCGGACTCCCGCTGCGACTCCAAGTCTCCAGCCAGGAAATCGAAATCCGGATAGGCCGCTGAGAACCGGTTCAGGTAACGGCGATAGCGGACAACATTTTCTGTATAATGCTTCCAGGAATCCCACAACAACCGGTGAGACGGGCCCATGTGGTTGAGTTGCATACCTGGGTGAGTCAATGGAGTGAGGCCTCGCGGCCGGTAGTTCTCCACCAAGAAGTAGTGGTCTAACAGCAGTTGGTCATGAGCC
Source organism: Bryoerythrophyllum caledonicum (assembly GCA_963971425.1). Lineage (NCBI taxonomy): Eukaryota > Viridiplantae > Streptophyta > Bryopsida > Pottiales > Pottiaceae > Bryoerythrophyllum > Bryoerythrophyllum caledonicum. The sequence continues at coordinate 12,713,356 of OZ020516.1, forward strand.
TTCAATATGGCGTTCACGAGCATCTCGATCTCCAGGCATCGTAGCCGGGAAGGAGAGTTGACAGCCTCAGCTTGTCAGGACGCCTCCAGCTCCTGTCGTATCTGGGTCAGCTCACCCTCCAGGGTGCGCACCTTATCATAGAGCCGGGTATACTCTGAGCTGGATACGGTCCAGGTCCGCTACTCAACATAAAGGCTACGAATCTGGGTCCCCGTCGTCAAATTCTGCTCCTAGGTGGTTGCCAAGGCCTGCATGCCAACCGTCACCAGGTCTGGAGGTGGAGGTGAGGATCCGCCTGGGGGATCCGAAGGCCGGCGGCTGGTGATGTCCGGAGTGTGATTGCTAGGAGCCACATCTGCCATCTCCACTTGTGGTGAGAAGGCGTCTAGGACCTCTCCCGGAAGCAACTCGGTGTTGGCGTTGGCGTCACTAACTGGCCGCTCATCCATAGTCGCTGCTGGCAACTGATGAGTCTCCGGTATGGAGTCGGAGGATAAAGTAATCTGTTGTAGGGCCTCATCATTGGAGACCGGGTGGTAGATGCGCCGTTTCTTTGCGGCTCGAAGCTGGTCGGGTGGCGATTCCTGGAGTTATGTCGGGCTGGAGTCAACTACGCCCTGCTCCAAGATAACCCGCTCAATTGAGTCCATCTCATCGGTCGAGTCCGGGCATGGTGACTGGTCGGAATCCCGAGATGGTCCAGCCCGGGTCTGTCGAGTGGTTGGGTGCTCTTAAATGACCTCCAAGTCCTGATCGGGTCTTGGACGCTCTCAGGTAACTGAGGGGATCGGTGTGGAGCCCGCTGTCCCTAGTCTTGTCTCCACCTCAGTGGCACTCTGACCCTTGGAGTTGCCGTGGCTCCTAGAAGTGCCCGTGATCAACCTCTCTGTGGGAGCTGGAGTTTCCATGTAAGTGTCCTGACTCCCATCCTCCGCTGCCTCTTGATCATCGTTGGACTCCAAGACTGCCTAGGAAGGGCCAGCTTCAGTGAATGAAGGCTCTCCATCAGTGGGAAACCATCTCCAGAGAATGGCCTCAATTAGCTGCGCACCTGGGATCTCCTTCATACCCTTGCGTGCCTGGCCGAGCACCCGTATGAGACTACCGAGCACCAAAGGCGTCCAGTCTACCACCTACTGCTTGGCTCGGACTGCTTCATATAGGTAATGAAGCAGGTTCAGAGTGGCGTGTGTGGTTGTCTTTTTCAAGCACAGAACTTCCAAAAGGGCCTTGATCATGGGCTGGTAGTTCTCCTGGAACCGAGACACCCGAACTCCATCCATCTAGTAATCTTCATCGATCAAGGAAAACCTCCGGGCAATGCTCGACTTGTGCTCCTCATCCTCCTTGTAGGCCTTGAGTCGCCGGATTCCAGTCAATCCAAATACCTCATGAATCACCTCTTATGTCAGAACCACCTCCAATCCTCTGACCCTCGCCCAAATAAAACCAGAGCCCCTCCGGCCTTGTTCTCTGGTGGGATAATGCCTTCAATGAACTCCTACACCAAGTCTTGGCACGGCTGTGGCCAAGCATACTCGTAGAAGATTCCCAGCCCGACATCTCCGGCCCACTTGTCATCCTCTGTCTGCCTCCAAGGCTCCCACTGAACCTAGGGTGTGAAAGTCCAAATATATGCCAGCTCCTCCGCAGCCAGCCTCCGTGGTCCTCAAGTATACTTTTTGGCGAACCGCAACCGGGTTGGAGTGGAGTCCTCCGCCGTGCCTGGAGTCGCGACACCATCCGGACGCCCTGGTGCTGTAGGTGTGGTTGTCTCCGGTGAAGACAGCTGCATGGCTCGGGCTGGAGTCTGTCTAGTTACCCGCTAGCGGCGTATCACCTGGAGTCCTCTGGCCTCGCTCTCCGGAGGAGAACCATCAGTCGGAGAAAGGAGAATCTGGCCACCTGGCTGAGAAGCCAATGGTCCACTGGGTGGTGTGACCACTTTTGGTGGTGCGCCCCGTCCGGGTGCCACGATATCCAAAGATTCCGGCCGTGGAGTGAGTGGGCTCCTTTGGAGTGATTGAATCACTGGAACCCTGAGACAGTTGTCCGGCAGTGGGGGTGTCTCCCCCGTGGCTTCCGCCGTTGCTATCAACTTGAACTGAAGCCTCGTCCCGTGCTTCCTAGACCTGGGTCTATCAAACGCTGCATTTTCAGTGTTTGAAGTCTCGATCCAATCCTGGAGAGTTAGTGTTGGCTTACCTAGCGAGTGTTTCTCCGTGTCCAATCCAGCCCAGGGATACCACTGATCCTTTTCCCCAAGGAAAATGACTTGTTTTCCCTCTACCTGGTCCCAAATACCTTGGTGGAAAAAACTGTTTTCGCGCAACTCAAGGACCCTGGAGTTCCTTATCCGGTTGTTCATCTCGATTATCATCAAAAACCCTAATTTGATTTGGAATTGAAAATTTTGTCCCCTCTTTGGCTAGGCATGTGTATCCACTAGAATTTTCTCTAAGGCTTAACAGAATCTGAGGAAAATTAAAGGGCTGATCTGGAGTGTCGTTGCTGGCTTTGTCCTTCGATACTTGGTGTTGCTCCCCCGTCTTCAGCTGGTGGTGCTCTTCTCCTATTCGCTAATTGATCTCCTCTTCGCTAATTGATCTCCTCTTCGCCTTTCTGTTGATGAAACCGCCTTGGCGCGTCGTCGTCGTCTCTCACTTGCTTGACCGACACCTCCTCTGTTGACAGTATCGTAGTTGAGGGCGCTTCCATTGTGTTAGTGTCGACCCCCTCTTCTGTCCTGGTCGACTTCACGGCCGTGAGGTGAGTCCCTCCTGGTGGCGTCGCTTACAATGCTTCGGCCGTGAGCTTTGCCGCCCTCAGTTCAGTCGGTGTTGTCGCCACCTCCGCCGCCGTTGACCTCACCGTCTTGAGCCGAGCTCCTCCTGTTGGCTCCACCTGCAACGCTTCCGCCGTGAGCTTCGCCACCCTCAATCCAGTCGGTGGTGTCGCCCCTTCCGCTGCGGTAGACCTCACCGCCTTGAGCTGAGCCCCTCCTCTTGGCGTCGCCTGCAGCGCTTCCGCCTTGAGCTGAGCCCCTCCTCTTGGCGTCGCCTGCAGCGCTTCCGCCGTGAGCTTCGCCGCCCTCAATCCAGTCGGCGCCTCAGGTCTCGCGGTCTCCTCCAACTTGCTTGCTACTGCCTGCGCATCCACCTCCGGGGCTGTTGGCGTCGGTGGCGCCTTCCAGCGGCTCGGCTCCGGGGTCGTGGTTTCGAGCTCCCCTGGCTCCAACGTCTTGTCCTTCTTCGCGTCGCAGTTGTCGTCCTTCTCCGACCTTGTTGTAGGCTTCTACTCCTCCAACGGCTGTTGGTGGCTCGGGCTGCAACTCTTGAAGTTCGACCGGGCTGGCTCCCAACTCACCTTGTGGTGTCCTTCACCCTGGCCATGGCCATGGTCATGCATGAAATCCTCGCCATAGCCATGGCTTTCCCTACTCCCAACTTCTCCTACCTCCAACTCTCTCCTTACGTCCTCGACTCCAAAAACCCTCTCCCTACTGCCCAACTCCCAAAACCTTGAAACCCTAAGACCTTCTAAATTTAGTCCATCGTTGCCATAGCCAACGTCTTCCTTGCAACTCTTCTCCTCTCCAAAAAAACCGCACCAAGAGTGTGGACACACTCTATAGGGAAGGACTTGGAGTTTCGTTTCAGTCGGATGACCCTCATCCAAGTTGAATGAAAAATCAGAACTTTCATCCCTCGTTTTTCTTTCCCCCCAATTTTGCGGCTTTTCTTTCTCTTTGGCTTTATCTTTATCTTTTCCTTTTTCTGCTACTTTATCCTCATCTTTTTATGTTCCTGCATTTTTTAATTTTTTTTTAGTCTTTTCTTTTTCTCTTTTTGAGACTTTTTCCCGTACGTCTTATTTTCATTTTTTCTTCTCTTCTTCAACCATTTTCTCCTTTTCTTTTTTCTTTGGTTGGCTACCTTGCTGCTCCTTTATGTCCAGCCTCTTCATTAATTTGTTTGTTTCTTTTTCTTCTCGCTCCCGACCATCCCGTTTCTCCGTGACTAACCCTGGCTCTTCGTGATCATGTTGGTTTGTACCCAGGTTACAATAGGGCTGTTGTTCGGATTCGGGTTTCAGACTGAACCTCGGCTGCTGCACCTTTTTCCAATCTTGGACATGCTCCCAGTCTTGACCCGGACTGGATTTTGCTCCCTGATCCTGCTCCTCTCCGGGGTCCGTTTCCGGGACTGAGTCCTCTCTAGGGTCTTTTCCTTGGTCCTCCCACAAACTCCGGCTGATTCCCGGTTCCGGCTCCCAAACCACTTCCACAACATTGCACCCCAAAGAAAAACCCCAACTTGGTTCTTCAATCTCCTGTTCCTCTCCCAAGTTGTTACTTACCTCGCCAGTTGTTGTGTGGTGTTCGGGTTCCGAGGTGCGGCCATCTTGGAGGTCTTGCTCCCTAGCGTTCCCGGTCTCCACTGTGTAGTCCAAGCTGTCCGCTCCACCATCTCCCTTCTGCTACTCAACCAGTTCCCGGGTTGACTCATCCGAGCTGATGGTGACTAGCTGGTCCTTCTCATTGAATCGGTAGGGCTTCAACTTGTTGATGTTAAGCAGGATGGGATTGGGCTCAAAGTTGTCCACAGTGACCAAGAGGGCCATATTGTTGGGTAACCGGTATTGTATTCGGTAAGGCCCAAACCACCGGCTCTTAAATTTCCCGGCGTGATCCTTGTGGCCCTTAGGATACCACAGCACGTGATCTCCCAATTGGAAATCCTTTTGCTTGTAGTGTTTCTGACTCCATAACGCCCTGTCCCATTGCTTCACTCCAACCCGGTCCTGGACTGAAGATCGGCAACTATCCATTTGCTCCAAATCTGCTACCCGGGCTGTCAAGACCCTAGACGGGTTGTAGTCTCGCTCGCCCGTCACAGTCTTTGTGGGCACAATGTACTCCGTTGGCATGAGGGGATGTAGCCCGTACACCAGTTGGAACGGACTATGCCCAATAGACACTTTATACGCCGTTCGGTATGAAAATAGCACCGTCAGGAGGTGCTCATCCCAGTCAATCCGATGGTCATTTACAAGTTTGGTCAAGAGCCGGCCAATCACCTTGTTTCCGCTCTCCGTCTGTCCATTATCCTGGAAATAATATGTGGTGGATGTCCAATGTTGGAGCAAGAAATGATCCACGAGGTATTCGATTGCCTCGTTGATGAAGTGGGTCCCCTAGTCACTCACTAGTGTCAACGGACACCCGTAGCAAGTTAGGATCTGCTCATAGAGAAACCGGGCAGTAACTGCTGCTGAGTTGGTTTTTAGTGCCCGGGCTTCCACCCACTTTGTGGCGTAGTCGGTGGCTATTAAGATATACCGGCAGCCTAACCGGGATGCCATGGGTTTGATGGGGCCAATAAAATTCAGCCCCCACTTCATGAACAGCTCCGCTGGCATACTCGTCACGAATTGAGCGAGTCCCATGTTCGCCATCCCTCCGACCCGCTGGCACAGATCACATGCCCGGCAATATTCCGAAACATCTTTGTGGAGGTTCGGCCAGGGTTGTCATACACGACGGACGTCCGGTTCGCTCGTCTGTCCGATTCGCCCGTCCGGTAGGGCTCTCGCTCGTCCAATACAGTCAACATAAGGTTGATTATCCGCAAGGTAAAAAACAGGCGACGTGGTAGCCATGTTGGCACCACATCGTTGCCACCTAGGACAGGGACATGTTTGAGAAGGGGTGGCGACTAAAGGGAAGAGGGAGGTGGGGCGGGGACATCTCCGCCCCACCCGGGTGGGGATGAAGACGTCCCCGCCCTACCCATGAAGGGGTGGGGACGTCCCCGCCACTTCATGGGTTAGATTATTGTGTTTGAAGTTATAGTATATTGGTAGTGAAAACTGTGGAATTTGGAGGGTGTACTACTTTAACTATAAACAGAGTCTTGCAAGAATTTTTTAACTTTGAATTAGAGCGGTTCACATGTGCACTAGGTTGATAGCTTTGCATTGACATATTATATGTGAAGAAAATATTTATACCCAATTATAGGTGCTTGAACTACTGCAAAGACTCAGACTGAAAATTTAAGAATTGGACGTATTCAAAATTGATTAATTGAGACGTATGGCAATTGCCAAGTACACATACTCTTCCACGAAGATGCCGTACTGCCTACTTAACCACCACATGCAAAACTAATGCAACTAATTAACAAAAAACTACTATCAATAACAACATAGAGGCATAGTCCAGCCGTGGGGGGGTTTCATTAATGTGTCTATAACACCAAGCACAGAAGACCGTTCTTTCACATCTTTTTGCAACCCTACGAAGTGTAGCTTGAGGTGTACATATTGCTCCGTGTTTTTGGCGGTGAAATACGAAGTGTTCCATTCTTCTTTCCAAATGCGAGAACAAATCCAACCCACCTCAAATGCATCTGCTGCCTTGGAGTAGAGGTGTGACCGTTGCATGACTTCAAGCGAGTTGGTGGAGTCCCGCGGCCCAAAAACATAGAACAGTTCTCGTGCAACAAACCGTCGCCGCTCTCTCTCATCTTGAAGTTGCTCCTTGAATGGATAACCATACCTTGATGGCTCATTCTCCACAACCCGACTAGAAAGCTCCCAATCGCAAATTCCTACGTACACCGTATCGGGTTTCCACTCATCGAAGTGGAGCAAAACATGCAATGGAGAGATGTCATTGTGTATATAATTCGCGTTGTGGCATTTCCCCACAATGACAAGCAACGACAGGGTTGTCTACATAGACGGACAGGGGCCCAAAGACAGCGGACGGACGGACAGGACGGACAACACTTTTTGGCGGACAATTGCGTCTAAAAAAAATTACAAACCCTAAATCAAATTTTCAACTTACCCCCTAGTAAAACACGTGTGCTGACACGTCAGACCGCTTTCCATGTCACATCATAGGGTCGGGCGCGCACCTAGAAGGGCCGCGCGCGTACGCGAATTTATTTTTTTTATTTTTTTTATTTTTTTTTCTGTACGTACCCAGCTGGCAGCCCTTGTAAGCATGCGCCCGACCTTTGGATCGGGCGCATACGAACAAGGGCGGCGCGCGTACACTAATTTTTTTAATTTTTTTTTTTAAAATTTTAATTTTTTAATTTTTTTTTGCACGCGCCTAACCCTTGTAAGCATGCGCCCAACCTTTTGGATGGGGCGCGTACGATCAAGGGCTGCGCGCGTACGAAACAGGGTCGCGCGCGTATGCCAAAAATAAATAAATAAATAAATAAATAAATAATTTGTATGCGCGCGGCCCTGTAAGATAGGCGCGCGACCCTTTTATGCACGCGCGACGCCCCTTAGTACGCTTTGGCCCCTTGGTGTATGCGCCCGGCCCCGTAAGGTACGCGCCCGACCCCTTTAGGGACGTGCCCGTCCCCTTAAGGTATGCATCCGACTCCTTCTGACTCCTTCAGGCATGAGTGGAAGCTCTTTAAGTACGCGCCCGACCCTTTTCAGTACGCACCCGACCCCTTTAGGTACACGCTGGAGCCTTTAGATAAACGCCCAACCCCTTTTTGGTTCGCGCTTCATCCTTTCAAGTACGCGCACGACCCAATGGGTACGCGCCCAACCCTTTTTAATACGCGTCTGACCCTCATCTAGCGAACACGCGCGCGCGTACCTACTAGGGCCGCGCGCGTACGCCAAAAAAAAATAAATTTTTTTTTATGAACACGCCTAGCCCTAGTAGATACACGCGCGCACCTATTGGGGCTGCGCGTGTACCTATTGGGGCTACACGTGTACCTATTGGGACTGCGCGTGTACCTATTGGAGCCGCGCGCGTACGCCAAAAAAAAATTTTTTTTTTTTTTTTTTTTACAAACGCGCCCAGCCCTAGTACGTACGCGCCCGATCTAGAAGGTCAAGCGCATGTTTACAAGGGCTGAGCTCGTCCCTAGAACAAAGAAAATCGCACGCACCCATTCCTTGAACGTACGCGCCCAATTTAAAAGGTTAGACGCATGCTTACAAGAGTTCGGCCCATACTTCAAGGGATTGGGCACGTATCTAATGAAGTTCCGCGGGTACCTAAGGAGGTAGGGCGCCCACTCCAAAAGGTTGGATGCGAACTTAAAAGGGTTGGGCACGTGCCTAAAAGGGTTGTACGCGTACTTAGCAAGGCCGCGCGCGTACCTATTGGGGCCGCGCACGTACCTATAGGGGCCGCGCACGTACGCCAATTTTTTTTTTAAATTTTTTTTTTTTTTTTTGCGTAAGCTATTAGCCCTTGTACGTACGCGCCCAATCTAGAAGGTCAAGCGCATGTTTACAAGGGCTGAGCTCGTCCCTAGAACAAAGAAAATCGCACGTGTTCATTCCTTGAACGTACGCGCCCAATTTAAAAGGTTAGGCGCATGCTTACATGGGTTCGGCCCATACTTCAAGGGGTTGGGCGCATATCTAAAGAGGTTCCGCGGGTACCTAAGGAGGTAGGGCACATACTCCAAAAGGTTGGATGCGAACTTAAAAGGATTGGGCGCGTGCCTAAAAGGGTCGCGCGCGTACCTAGCAAGGTTGCGCGCGTACGCCAAAATTTATTTATTTATTTATTTATTTATTTAAAAAAAAAATTCGCGTAGGCGCCCAGCCCTTGTGTGTACGCGCCCGATCAAAAAGGTCGGGCGCATGCTTACAAGGGCTGGGCGCGTGCAGAGAAAAAAAAAAAAAAAAAAAATTTTTTTTGGCGTAAGCGCGCGGCCTTGTCTGGTATGCGCGCAGCCCTTGTTTGTACGCGCCCAGCCCTTGTACGTACGCGCTCGATCCAAAAGGTCGGGCGCATGCTTACAGGGGCTAGGCGCGTACAAGAAAAAAAATAAAAAAATAAAATAAAATAAATAAAATTTGACCTACGCGTACGGCCCTCTTAGGTATGCGCCCAACCCTTGTTCGTACGCACGCGACCTTCTTGTCGACGTGTCAGCCACGTATTTGCCTTCATGGCAGTGGGTAAATTGATTTAGCTCTAGTCATGGTTAAACCAGCATTGACCCTTATCGGACAGACAGCAAGACGGACGGACACTGCCGGACGGACGGACGGCCGACAAAGAGCATTGAATCGGGTTGTTCGCAAAATGATGGCGGTATTGGACATCTCTTATGACGACGTCCAATTTGAGTTAACACAGTACGAGGAGGGCATAGGAGCATATGGCCCTACCGAGGCATCTAACATCCGCAAGACAAAGCTTCAATTCCACCAATGGTGGGCCAGGATCGCAGACAAGGCATTGTCTAAAATAGTTGTTCGTACTTTAGCCCTTACTTGTTCAGCTAGCTCTTGCGAACGAAACTGGAGTATGTATTCTTTTGTCCACAACAAGAGTCGAAATCGATTAGCGGCGGAAAAGGCTGCGTCATTGGTGTATATTTATACCAATAGCCGATGCCTTCAACAAAGACCAGGGGCCGATCCCGTTCAATGGTACGATGCGAATATTCACTCGGAGGATTCGGACCCAGATGCCCTGAGGGCGGTCCCGGTGGGTGAACCTAATCGTGAATTTGATGTGTTGATATCCGAGGAAGAGGAGGAGCACAATATGGAAGCTCCTCGCTCTCCGCTAGAGTACTGGGGGAACCCTAATCTTTGGGCAGAAGGCGCCGATCACCTTGAGGCAACGAGAAACTATTATGGAGATAATGACAACGTGGAAGAAGAATTGGCTCAAGGTCGTTGGGGACCTTGGAATCAAAGTCCTCGTCGCAGTCCTTCGCCTCATCTTCCTCAAAATGAGGGCATTCATGAAGTACATCCTTTGTCTACTTCCTCAGAGAGCAACATCCCAAATGTGACTAACCTTGAAGAGCCTGAAACGGGGGGGGGCAATGTCGGAAATGTTCGCGACGATGACAATTCCCCATCAAATTATGGAGGTGAAGATGGAGATGCCGACAACAACAGAGCCGGAGAGAACGCAGTAAATACTGCAACTCGAAACAACCAAGGATCGGTTGAAAACCGGTATGGCCAGGAAAGCCCTATTGGAATGGGTGCATCATTTCGTAGCACTAGAGTCGTTCAAGGAGACTCTGACGCAAATGTTGTAAACACAACAATTGTAGGGACAACTCCAAGAAATGAAAGGGTTGTTAATCAGCAAAGGTGTATTGATTCGGAATATGTAGACTTCTCTGATGCTTTTGCATTCACAGAGGACCTTGAGCCACAACCATCTCCGGTTGTGGTGTTGCCTACTGTTAATAATGACCAGAATACACCAACGCCGCCTTCCCGGAATTCCTCCACTCCTAGAACGGCGAATGCCATGTATGGACCTTTCGAACAAAGTGTAGGTGTTGAGGGGACGGGTCTAAACACTTCCGCTACTACTACCAAAAATAGCAGACCCCTTTGGCCGCTAGAACGGGGCCAATTCATTTAATGGGTCAATATCAACAACCCAGTAGACGGACAAATGCCCGTGGAGGGTCTAGAGGCCGTGGAGGAAAAAACAACGGCGAAGCATCATCCTCAAGGCTTTGTAGACGTCCCCTCATTGGAATAGGGGCACGAGATCCGAACGTGGTTGTACAACCGTTTTTGGACACGTATGTTTCAGGACGCTCTTCAACAACCCTCGCGTTTGTTGTTCCGAATCAAGCAGTTCGTCCTACTAGCGGCCCAACCATAAATTCCGACGGCGATGATCCTCACGCACATCGTAAAAAGAGATTCAGAGGCTCTCGTTGCGATGGTGAAACAGTCGTAGAGCTTTGCAATGACAACTCTGAAGTAGAGGGCTTCTGGACTACGGATGGTAGCAATGGAGAATACGAAGATGAGAGCGATGAAGGTGCTGATGATGACAACCATCCAGATTGCGATGAAGCACCAGATGATGATGATATCGTCCTTCAAGATGTGGTTATGGGTGGCCCGTCCTCCGAAGGAGTGCACAGATCGGGTCGTTTGAATAATTAAGGGACAAGAAAAGTAACTACGTATAATAGTATATGTATGCAAAATCAAGAGAGTTGTGATAATTCATAGAAGAAGCTAGGAGAGTAAAAGGTTTCTTAGATAACTAGTGCCGACATTACTTGGTTTGAAAGTATGAAATCAGAGAATTGTTGTTATATCGTGAAATGATTTAATGTAATAAACATATTTTGCTTCCAGACATTAAAGTCCCCTAGATGAATGATGTAGGGGCGGGGATGCCTACATGAAAGGCGGGGACGTCCCCGCCTAGAATGGAGACATCCCCGTCCTAGCGCCACCATGGCGTGACACGTCTGAATGTGACGTGTCTTTCACAGTAAAAATTTCTCACCTAAAAAAAATTATTGGGCGTACTTCAGGAAATCCGTCCTAGCCGTCCGCCCGTCCGATCACCTCAACCCGTTCGTTATCACAACCCTGGGTTTGGCCACCACTAGCCGGCGTCCAGGATCTTCCGGGCGGTGATCTCATGGGAAAAATGTCCACCGCCAATGTCGTTGAGTAACTCCTTCAGGATCAGGTCCGATTGCACCGGGTCCAGTACTCGTCGGAGGATTAAGTCCTGGCCACGTTTGTGAAGGATCCCATTAATAAAGGTGAATGGCAACGACTTCAGGGTCAGCTTTCGTTGCTCGTCCCTTGTCAACTCCGGGCGTAAGATGCCACTCCGGAGGTTCGACACCACGTCCGTCAGCCACTCGGGCTGAACATACAACAACCCGGCGTCGCCGGTCTGGTCTTCAATGCCGGTAGCCGGCTCTCCGCTGGGTAGTCGGGATAGGGCATCTGCGACTCCATGTGACTTCCCGGGCTTGTAGACCACTGTGAAGTCATATTTCTCAAACAAAAGTAACCACCATGCAATCCTTCAAGACACCTGGGGCTTGTTAACCAAATAAATCAAAGCCATGTGATCAACATAAAATACCACTTTATTACCCAATAAATAATGCCGGTACTTGTTTAAGGCATACACCATTGCTAGGGCTTCACGCACTGTGGTCGTATAATTTTTCTCGGCTGAATTTAGCAGCCTGGACGTGTAGGAGATGGGCTGGACGCCCTTGCCGTTCGGGTTCTAGGCTAGCATTGCCCCTGGCGCAAGGTTTGAGGCGTCCGTGTGGATGTGGAACTCCAAGTCCCAGTGAGGGACGATCAAAATTGGGGCGTCCTGGTAATGCCGTTTGATGTCCACCCAGGCAGCCTCACATCGGTCCGTCCAAACGAACTCTTCAGTCTTGCGCATGAGCCTAGTGATTGGCTCCATGATGTGGGCAAAGGATTTAATGTAAATCCTGTTGAATTGGGCAAACCCGTTGAACACCTGAATGTCCGCCGGCTTGGTTGGCCTGGACATTCGCTGGACTGCCTCCAACTTCTTCGGGTCTGGAAACTTCCCGGCTTTGGACACAATGTGTCTTAGGATAATTCCAGAGAAGACCAGGAAGACACACTTCTCCAAGTTCAGGCTAATGCCGTACTCCCGGCACTTCTCAAAACACTTCTGAAGCTTCTCAAGATGAGTGACCATGTCACTGTACACGGTAAAGTCATCCAAGAACAACTTCATAAACACGTCAATGTAGTCCCGGAAAGCCTTGGGGGTACACCGCTCGCTGGTAGGTTGGGGGTGCATTCTTCAACCCAAACGGCATAACAATCCACACAAAAGCACCCCAGTCCGTCACGAAGGCAGTCTTATACCGGTCTCCCGGTGCTATCTTGATCTGATGGTACCCGGAATACCCGTCCGGGAATGAATACATGTCGTGCCCAGCCACTATGTCCAGGACCTGCTCCGTAAATGGCAGCGGATACGGGTTCTTCGTGGCAGCATTCAACTTGCTGAAGTCAATGCAAATTCGGAGTTTCCCGTTCTTCTTCGGGACCACGACGATGGGAGATAACCAAGTTGCATCCTCCACTAGGCTGATAAACCCGGCTTGTAAAAGTTTGTCAAGGTCATTTTTGACAATACTTGCGTAATTCGGGTTCATTCGGTACTTGGCCTGATGAGCCGGTGGGATATCGTGCTCCAATTCAATCCGGTGTTCAGCCAAGGATGGCGGAATACCCTTCAAGTCCTTATAGGTCCATGCAAACAGGTCCCTGTATGCATGGAATAAATCTTCAGCTTGGGCCATCAGTCCTGGGGTTAAGTCGGCATTGACCTCGAGATACTTCGGCTCCTCTAGGGTTCCCACGTTGATTTTCCGGAGCTGTTCAGACTCTAGGAGACTCCATCCGGCGACCTTCATCGACTGCACCTTAACCCGGGCAGGGATCTCGTCCACCGGGATGTCACCCTCAATATAAGTGTAAAAGTGGTCCGGATACTCTCTGGGTTGGGGTGGCGCTGGGATCTCTTGGTGGTCTTCGGAGTCACACCGGCCTTGCAAAAATGAACCAGACACCACTGGCTCTTCGGGTTGTAACGGAGGTAGGCTTGTGCCCGGGGTCGGGCTGAAGTTCGGTAAAGTCACAGTGCCGACCGCCAAAACCTCGGGTTCAGTCTCCAGCCACCGGGCTTCCTCTTCCTCCGTCAGCCCTTGTGCGAAATTGTAACATACCAAGGCCGTCGGGAGCTTTGGCCGGGGTCCGGTCTTTAGGTTCACCCGGATGGTCTTGACTGTTCCGGCTCCCTGTATGGTTACCAAGTTGTAACCCCAGTTATGCATAGCCTTCGCATCAATCAACTAAGGTCGTCCGAGGAGCATGCTATATGCCTCGTTCACCTCTTTGTTGTTGATGACTATCAAGGTGATTAGGTAGGGGATGTCATGAATGTAAATTTTTATATTCTTCATCAGTCCCACCGGTTCCATCGTGGTCTGATCAGCCATCTTTAGCCGATATGGTGCCGGCTAAGTTGCGCCGAGACCCAACCTCTTCCGTTTCTCCTCAGTGATCAGGTTGACTCCGGACCTACCGTCGATTAGAACATTGGCTAGTGTTCCATTGCCGACCCTAACGGTCATTACCGATAGGTTCCGGTCAACATACACGAAAGAAGTCAACACGGGGTTCGTCTCCGGGATTGGATTTGATAAGGTCGGGATCAGGTCTGGTGTGACTGGTGTTGGTGCTGCCGGAGAATTCGTGGTCGGAAAAAGATGGGCTCTCATATACTCAGTGAGGTTGGGTGCTATATGTAAGAGCTGCCCGACCATCACTGTGACTGGACTCTCCAGTATCGTCCGGCTTACAATATGGAAAGCGTCCTCCGGGCTGATGTTTGGGACTGGCTCTAACGCCGGCCTGGGAGACTGGAGTACATCCGCATCCGGGAATTCTGCCCAATCTGCCGCCATGTGTGCTTCACCATCCTCCCCCGGGTTGGCCGGGAGTTCTCCCGATGGTCCAGCCCGGTCATTGGCCTCTTCCCGCTAGATGTCTTGCATGGTCTTGATCATGTCGTCTCGAAGGCGCTCTTCGGCCTTCCACTGCTCCGGTGTCTAGGAACTCCGGGCCTCTGGGACCCTATCTTCTTGATCAGGAGGTGGCCAGCCGGCCTTCAACCGCTGCGCTCTAGTGAGGCTAGCTACCTCTACCTCCGCCTCTTCTTCCAACAGCCGGATGGTGACGCTCCTCACATGGTGTTCCGGATTTCCTTGTGCCTTGGCTGAAGAGGCTAGAAATGCCTCCCATTCATGCCTATGCGGGCAGTTGTAGTGCCGATGGCCGGGTTGCTTGCATAAAAAACATATATCCGGCTCGTTATTTCTCATGTTGGAATTCCTTCCAAGTCGTACATATTGAGGCCTGGAGTAACTTCCCTGACTTGATTGGGGCTGGGGGTTCCCGGTGGCCGGCTTAATGACGACTTCATTCACCCGACCGCGATACTGTCATCGATCTTATCAGCTGGTCTTTGAGAATTTGTCGTGTTAAGCCAACATTCTGCATCCGTGTGGTCTGACCGCTTGCATCCGTTGCAATACTTTCGAGGTGCCTCATGGGCTAGTGCCTTGTTGGCTGGACTGGACCCCTTGCTGCCTTCATCACTTCTCCGGACTTCAACCCGGGTTGCCTACCCGGTTGAGTCTGTAGAATTTTCTTCACACCTGAGGGCTGCATCGACCAACTCCGTCAAATTCCTGACCGCTACCATGCTGGTAGGGACTTTCATTTAGTCCAGTAGGCCAGCCCGGATATTGGTAAGCCGAAAGCCCTCGCCAGGGTCTAACTGCAAACATTTAATTAGAGTCATAAATCGGTCGTAGTAGTCATGGATCTTCTCTCGGTCTTGTTGCTTAAATGATTTCAGCTCCCGGTAGACCGCCTCATCTATGGTCTACTCCCGATATGGGCGCCGGAATGCCGCATTGGCCTCCTCCCAAATACAGTCCAGGTGGTTCTCCTGAAATGTTTCATACGAGGCTCCCACCTTATCTATCAAGGTAGTGCCAAACAAATTAATAATGACTTGCTCCTCGTGCTTGCCATTATGTCATAATGTGCGCTCAAATTGCCGGATATGCGCATCCGGGTTACCTCCTTCCTTATACTGGACATAAGGCAAAGGTTTTCGATGACCCAATGTCCTTGTAGTCGGGAAACTCCGGGCTGCTGGTTCCGGTGGCCTCCTCGGGTCTGCTGCCAAGGCTGGTGGTCCTGGAGGCTTACCGGGCGGCTAGTAACTCCGAACACCTTGACCGTCGTCACGGGTAACTGGGTGCCCGGCTTCCGGCTGAACATCTCTCTGGGTGTCTACCGGTGGATAAACTCCACCCGTGAGGTGATCCATATAATCCATCGGCATTCGTGGTCTTCATCTTGCTCCATATGGTGGGATAGTACTCCCCCGGTTGATAGTCGGACCCTAAGGTATGTACTTGGGTCTGGTGCCCCATGTACTAGGGCTGGACTCGGAATCGGTCGTCCACCCGGGCCTGTGGTTTGCCACTCACTAGGGCCGGGTATCCTTGGTGGAAGTCCGGGTGCTCCATAAAATTCCTCTCCAGAGACATTCTGCCACCCGGCCAACGGGTCTGGTGGTCGTAGTTCGGTGTGAACGGGCTGCTTGGGTGGTTCCATCATCATCTTGGATTCTTGCCAAAGTCGATAAGACTCTTGCTGCATAGCCTGGGCTTGCTCCTTCATTTCTAGCTCTTGGTATTGGGCATATAGACGCTGGTCCTCCAACCATTGTCTCTCAGCTTCCTGTCGGCGAGTCGCTTGCTCCTGATCCTTCAGGAAGCCCATAACATCGGCTAGGTTTGGGAGTGGCCTGAACGCCGGCGGCTCTCCACCGCCACATCCAACCGGGTCTTGAAGCTCTCTCATCTGAGTACGATATAGGTCCTCTCTCGCCCTCCGGTGTCGTGCCTCTTGTTCGGCTTGTGCCTGGGCTCTCCAGGCCTCATATCTTTGGTAGTCCTCCAAGGTGTCTTCAGCCGGTTCCGGAAAAAACTCCTTCTGAAATGGGGGTGCGGTCGGTGACAAGTAAATCAAGTCAGTAGCCCGGTGTCCAGGGGTTGGGTACCTCATGTGCGGTTCATACCTCCTCGACTCGTTCTGTTCCAGCCTCCTTCTCATCCGCTCCAAGCTATCCGGCAGGTTGGCTGGTGTGCAGTTCTCCTTCGGTATTGGGGGTAGACTGGTCACTTCATCAAAATGTACCTTCATGCTGACCTCCTGCGGGTCCGAACGTCAATGGTACACAGCTGGGAGTTTCTCCATGTGAAAGCCCCTTCTTTGTATCTCCGATTGTCTTCCGTCTTCGCTAATTGGCTGCCAGTCCTCCCATCCTTGGGATTGCTAACCGCCGGATTGAACTCCGAGTTGTCCGCCGGGTTGCCCTTCTGGATAATCCAGTCTCCAGGGTTGGTTTTGGGATAATTCCGGTCTCTTCAATTTCATCTCTCTTGTGTGGTGGATGTGAGGCTTGCTATACGCTGGCCTCCGAGCTCATATGTGGTCCGCCCATAATCGTATTAACCTCCAATTTGTCTAGCCGCAGTACTAGCCGAGTTCTACGCGGTTGTTGGAATTGACTCCCTACATCTCCTAGATCTCCTCCTCCCTGGTCACCATCCATGCTGAGTGAATTGTCTTCTACTTCCGGTGACTGACTTCTGGTGTTAGCCTAGTCAAGTTGTCTATCCAGCTACTTCAGTATCCGGTCTTCCATGGGTGCTCGGGTAGTGATCAGGGATCTCCTTTGTCCTCCGTCCCTCCTGTGGTCCTCCCTTTTCGGGTGCCGATATACTGTCCTGGTCATGCAATCCCGCCAACCATCCACTGTCTTTCCTCCTTTCCGGTTAGCACTGCATTCCTCTAGTCTAGGTGCTGCCTAGTGAGTAGTGTCCGCATACTGTAGCTGGAATTTTCCTTTGGAATTTTTATCTACTAACATAACATCAAAAAAATTCCAATTACCATTTCTTTTTGAAATTTTAGGTTTTAACTTAAAAGATGTGTTTCCGGAAACTTACCTGGTCCAAGTGCACCATCCCCCTTCTGCAGTGGAACAGTCCCTGGTCCGAGTGGTGCACGGATTAACCCAGGCAGTGGTGGAAGCTGACCGGGTGTCGTTCACCCTGAACCTCTAGTCACTGGAGTTGTTAGTCTTTTGGTCTGGAACCGCCAGAGTTGGCTGGAGGTGGAAGGCCTCCGGGTCTCCGGGTATCACCGGAAGTGTGCTGATGGCCGGGTTGGGACTCTAGGATGACTTCCGCTTGAAGGTCTTCGGGTCTCCGGGTGCCACCTGAAGTGGTCGGATGTCCAGGTTGGGACTCCGGGTTGGCTTTAGTTTGAAGGCTCTCGAAAAATTGCCTCTAAAACTACCTTTAAAACGGCGGTGAAAACTGCCGCTAAAACTACCTCTGAAACTGCCGCTAAACTTCTAGAAAAGTTTGCTAAACATCAAGAAAGTTCCGCTAAACGTCTAGAAAAGTTCGCTAAACGTCAATAAAGTTCCGCTAAACGTCCACACCAATTACGAAGGTGTAACCGGGAGCAAAAATTTAAAAATAAAAAATTCAAAATGAGAAGGGGGAAAACTTTCCTTAAGATTTGTTGCCGGCCCTGATGAGTTGCTGCCCGGCCTGATCCAGCTCCTGGTCACATCCACCTCTTGCTCCTGGGCACATTGGGCGGGTTGGACTGCTGTCGGGACTGGGCCTGGACTACTGCCGGGATTGGGCTGGGACTGCTGCCTGGACCTGGCCTGGACTGCGGCTGGGACTGGGCCTCAACTGATGGCTACCGGCTCCAAGACGTCCGGAAATTTTACATTTTCTCTAAAATTACAAGTGTTAGTGCAAAAATCCCAAAAGCTTTGAGGCTTGTTTTTAGAAATTTTTGAAGGTTTTGAGGCAACATTTCTAATTTTCAAATTTGAGGCTTGTTTTTGGGATCTAGATCTAGAGCTTTGAGGCTACATTTTTTAAGGTCCCAAAGCTTCAAACCCTAGTTGCCTCCTTGTAGCAAGAGCCACATGATTCGAACTTGTGCATGGTCGCCAATGTTAAAGGGAGGTTGATCTACAAACTCTCTTTCACATAAACCCTAGAAACCCTAGACACCCTAAGAAACCCTGATTTGCTCAAAACTCCTTGTAAAACCTCAAATCACGTCGGATTTTATTGGCTAGATCATAGTTATTACACAGCAAAGTCTCTCGATGTGACCTCGAAAACACCTCCTAAAACTCCTCAAACCCTAAATGTGTCTAAGCTCTAACTCCAAGTTCCAAGTGAGAGAGAGAGAGAGCTTCTAAGCTCTCCCTCCATGTGCACCAAACTCTAACAGATTTCATCCGGTGGATGAACACTAGACTGGATGGAAGTCATTTGGTTGCCCATGTTCATCCAACCATCGGATGAAACTGGTCAGGACGGAAATCATCCGCCTGGCCAGGTTCATCCAGTGGAAAGCTAAAAAACTCATCCGGAGTCCAAAAATGAAAATTACTACCCAGGTCCGCTAATCCTGGTTCTCCGCTTAACATAGGCACTCGGCCCCAAATGCTGTGAGCGCGACCTGAAGGTGCGCGCCAAGCCCGCTTTTTGCACACGCCCGGCCCTACGACGTGACGTCGAAAGTGGTATGACTTGTCAGCACATATGTTTTACCGTGGGATAAGTTGTAAATTTGATTTAGGGGTTGTAAATTTTTTTTACACGCAATTGTCCGCTACAAAGTGTTGTCCATTTTGTCCGTCCATCTGTTGGTTCATTGTCTTTGGGCCCCTCTCCGTTTATGAAGACAACCCTGCTCATGACCAAAATCTCATGGAAAAAACAAAAATTCAATTCTTGGGAGGGTGTCAAAGTTGGCAAAAGTGAAATGTTTCTTACTACTGTACATGTTGGTAGATTTCAAAGATCTTTTGATATGTAGATATTTTGGCCTTCAAATTTGGCACACATGTGATCAACATAGAGATGGTCTCATGTCAAAAATTTCATGGGCAAAATCAAAAAATTCAATTCTTGGAAGTGTGTCCAAGTTGGCTAAGAGTGAAATGTTTCTCACAACTACACATGTTGCTAGATTTTGAATTATATTTGTTTGTCTGGTTCTCATGGACTTGAAACTTTACGCACATGTAATCAACATAGAGATGGTCTCATGCTAAAAATTCCAGAGGTAGGTAAATTCTTTCAATCTTCAGACGGGTGTCAATGTTGGCTGCTATGAATTTTTTTTCATAGTTACACATGTTGGCAGATTTTGAATATCTTTTTTGTATTCATCGTCTGGAATTGAAATATGGCACACATATTTTCAACATAGAAGTGATCTTGTGCTAAAATATTCATGGTAAATTGACAAATTTTCAGCCCTTGGGAGGGTGTCAAAATAGGCTGCAGTGTAGTGTGGAAACATAGTATGCATATCTTTGTTGCCAGGTACTGTATAGGACAATCTACTTCGTCCAATTTTTGGGATTTTCCTTTTGTTTCATATCTACATTCTATTTTTTCCAATCTTTCTCTTGTAAATTGACATTTAGTGTAGTAGTTGATATTTAGTATATAGTTTTGTCAGTACACTAATTGCAAACCTCACAATTAGTGTATGGGTTCGCATTTAGTGTCCACTACTACCGTAGGTCAAGGGCACCTTCGGCACTTGGACATCGAATAATTAATTGAAGTCAAAAAAGTTGTTTTGGCTTTCTACTTGAAATTTTAGAAGATTTCGGCAGGAGACCGTAGGTCAAGGGCACCTTCGGCACTTGGACATCGAATAATTAATTGAAGTCAAAAAAGTTGTTTTGGCTTTCTACTTGAAATTTTAGAAGATTTCGGCAGGAGTTCAGAGATTACTATAATTAGCCTGTTTTGATGGCCAAGGGGATTGAACCTAAGACCTCAAGCTCCCTACTTGGAGATTTTATGTACACACTTCCAAGAATCAAGGCTTTCCAAACCATAACTCCCCAGTGATGACCTTGGTGTTCAGAGATTTTGTATATCAATATTTTCTTCAATTTCGGCATTTTCACTCAATACTTTTTCAAATAATTTGGCATGAGTTTTTTGAATTAATTATAGCCGAAGGTGCCCTTCACCTACGGTAAATGTCATCTTTAGTTTAGTGCTAATAATTTCCTCTTACATCATGCTTAGTCAAATCGCTCTCTTCTACAATTACTTCATGGAATTCAATGACATCTACAGCCTAAATATAAAAAGTTCAAATTTAATGAATATTGTATTCTTAGATGTGCTCAAAGACAGGCATAAAAGTTAATTTATAGTATCATTGAAAATTTATAGTATCATTGAAGATGTATGACTCACATGTCACTTTTGCATTGGAAGATATCATATGAGAGAAACACCTTGTCACTCTCATTTCTACTCCCGGAAAAAAATTATTGCCAAGGAATTGTTTAACCCTTTAACCCCTAAAAGCCCGTGACGATTTCACACGAAAAACACTTCAAAGTTGTTGATTCTAGCGCAATGAGTAAGGAAGGAAACAAAACCTTATATTTATCCTTTTTACCGTAGGATCTCCATTAAGACTTACTAAGTAACATACTCACAAATTTTCATACAATTTGACCGCACGGATTGAAAGATTATAGTGTTTGAAGTCAAGAAAATGGTTCAATTTCTTCCCTGCTTTGAGTGGATCAACAGACTTTGACTTCACTTGGTATTAAATTTTTGCACTACACAAGGTCTAAATCTTCTAATATTGTGTTGAGCATGATGTTAGTTTTGTATACAACAATTTTTTGAGGTAGAGAAGGGGTGTAGCATATTTAAAACAAGTGTGCAAGGAGTGGAGGTTCGTAAATTGTCAATTCACAATTTATTTTATTGAGAATTTAATATGTTTAAGAATGATTATCTAAACGGTCATTAACAAGGTTTACACCATATATTGTTGTAGAAAAAATAATGTGTGAAAAATATGAAGATCTCTAGGTTTTATGTAAAAAAGATGAAGTTTTTTTCCCCACTTGCCCGAAATGTGTAAAAATGTGTTAAAATGTTTTTTACACCAAAGACAAGAATTATTTTTTGACATCTTCAAAGAAGGTAATATTCTTTACATTCATGGAAAATCTCAATGTCAATAGAGATTTCTAGCAAAATTTTGGAGTTGCCAAGAGTTCCCATTTCTAACTTTGAGTGGTACTAACTTTCAAACCAGGAATCCAAAAAAATTAATAAAAATACGTCCATGGAGCTCTTATCAGGGAAAATCTAGTATTAGAGTTTCAAGACAAAAAGATTTTTTTTCAAATTCTAGGAACCAGCCCAAAATCCTAAACGTATGCCCTACGTACACTTGGGCTTTTAGGGGTTAACACTTGAGTGGGCCAACGAGGCAAGGAGAATTTATGAGCATAATAGATAATACAAAAGTTACATCATTTACGGAAAGAATACATTTCATTGCAACCCCACTTCATTGAAATCATTGCAGTTTGCCAATGTCTCCATCAACTGGAAATTAGGGATAACCATTGGAAAACTAACAAAAATGTGTGTGGAAGACCACAACAATAACGGCCATTTATGCAAAAAGTTAAAGCACCAAGAGCACCACAATCGACCCTCCCAAGGCCTCTTGGTATGCATGTTAAAGGGTTAAAACATGACACGTGTAGGAGCTACTCTTTTAAACAATTAAAGCCGTATCACAAACATCATGATTCTCCCATGAAACAAAACCGATGTGCTAATCAAACAACTCTGTAAACTTCCATTGCCACTTCCACTCTTATTATTTCCATTCCCACTCTTATTATTTCCATTCCCACTCTCAAAGAATCAAATTACCGACACAGTACGCGCAGCAGAGATCTCCGCATTTCGTGAACAGTCACAAGGTCATGTCCAACAAGAATGATCGCATCATGTAATGCAAGAGCAAAAATGAGGAAAATAGCTCTATATCCTAAACCCTAAACTCTTAATCCTGAAATCTTTAAAACCTAAAAACCCTAAAGTCCTGGATGAATCAGGAGCCGGGAAAATAGCTCTATATCCTAAAATAGCTCTATACCCTAAACCATAAAGCTAAACCCTAAAGTCCTGGATGAATCAGGAGCCGGGAAAATAGCTCTACATCCTAAACCCTAGAGCTGAACCCTAAAGTCCTGGATGAATCAGGAGCCGGGAAAACAGCTCTATAACCTAAACCCTAAGCTAAACCCTAAAGTCCTGGATGAATCAGGAGCCTACTGATTTCCTCCAGGATGAACAGATTGAGTAGTCGAAGCTCACGGCGCTGCAGGGATCCATGCAGACGCGAACGTGAGGCAGTTGCCCTTCCACAGCAGGGACTGCGTGTACTCGTCGTCGTCGCACTTGAAGCTCCAGCCGGTGTTGTGGTGCTCCACGATCTCCTGCAGCTGCGTGACCACCTCCTCGCCCACGGGTGCGGCGCGGAAGCGCAGGCGCGCCATGCGGCGCAGCCACTGGCGCCGCGACTCCAGGCGCTCCAGTCGGCGCGTGCCCTCGCACGCCACGATGTTCTCGATCTTGCGCCCCACGTTCTGCTCGTACTCCTGGCGCTCCGCGTGCCCAGGCGGCCAGAACGTCGCCAGGAAGTCGAACGGCATCCATTCGTACGCGAACGACTGCTGCACGCGCTGCACCACGCTCGGGGACGTCGTGTCGCAGTCCTCCTCGTAGAGCGTCACGATGGCCGGGTTCAGCGCGCGGATCAGGTGCAGGAGCTCGTCGCGCGGGCAAAGCGGGTGCGTTGCGGCCCCGAACTCCACCTGCAGCACAGCAACACATGATCCCTTCTATGGCAACTACACAGATATCATGGCGATTGAACACTTGAATTTTTACTAGAAAGTGTGAAGGAATTAACGATCTTGAGAGAAAGTACGTACCTGAGGCGGGACCGGTGCGATGGACTCGTCCGCGAGGTAGTGCAACCGGAGCGAGAAGTTGACCGCGAGTGCCTCGCCCTCGCGGAGGTTGAGGTGGCCCGCCGTGAGCTGGCTCCCGAACAGCGGGTCGTGGTTGAGCACGCGGAACTCGAAGGGCACGTTCTTGAGGCGAGCATACTTGGCGAGGCGGAGCCCGACCTCCTCGTACGAGGTCTGCAGGCGCGGCGCTGTGGGGAGCGCGGCGCCCGAGAGCGTGAGGCGGAAGACGTGCGGTGGGCCCTCGACGCGGTCTGCGAGAGCCTCGATGAACGTGGGCCACTGCATGCCATGCGTCGTGCTGAAGTCCACGACGTGGATCTGCTCCATGCCCTCCAGTGCCTCCAGGATCGCGCCGTTGGCAGCAGTGTAGCCGAAACGGAAGTATGGCGTGATGTCCACGAAGCGGGTGAGCTCGTGGAGGCTCCACCTTCGCTCTGTCCACTGCACTTCTGCACATCAATTACACGTCGATATTAACATGAAGACGATGATGCACAACGTCTTCTGAATCCTGAATGCCCGAGCAAAATCATTTAGTATTCACTTTCATATTCCTGGATAATTTCTTGTATTCCAGAACGTCAGCTCGCTGAATTTCATGTCAGTAACACGAATAGACCATGATCACATCCTATGAATTACCCTGAAAGCAAACCAGACGAAGATCAACTGATAATTTGCTTTCTAAGAAAATCGAATTCATGAGCAACTTCTTATATATTCTCGAGACTTGTCGACAATAACGTCAAGATTCAGATCTAGATAACATTCTATTAATCCTGAAAGCATACCAGTCGAAGATCTGATAAGCAAGTTCTGACAGAACCACATTCATGAGAAAAGGTCAGCTAGTACTTCGATTTCAGCTAAACGATAGACGAGCTAGTTCCTTTTCTAAGGAACATTGCCCAAAGATCACGGAAGGTAACAGAGCTCATAACATAAGTTCAATGGCCACTAAATATCACAACACAGCTTCTAGTCAGGATCCTTTCTTGAAATAACACTTCTCGTTGATTCATTTCGATGGTCGTAAATGATACATTTCAAGTGCTGTCACGTTTTAAGAGATATTGATTGTCATAACTTAATACCAGTTGCGCATCCTTCATATGGATTGATGAGCTGCATATATTGTAATATGTCGTTAATTCGCAGAAGATATTTGTAATATCACGACAACATTACAAATATATCCTATTGCTCTGAAGAAAATTTCTGCCTGGATGATAGAGTTCTTTGTAAAGCCACCCAAAGTTTCAAATAAGATTTACAATACTACTATGTATCAGACACGCCGTAGAGATTGGTGATTAATTTTAAACTCAAGGTAGAAGACTTTTTTAGCCGCCTGCTTTGAGGAGAAAGGAGAAGTCATGGTTTCCTCTTTTTCTCGTTTGTTTAAATATTTTTAGCTGATTAAAGATCAGAAAAGAGGGCAAAACTTGTGGTATCCCTAAAATGCCTTACTTTACTACTACTGGGCATGATTAATGAGTACAACAGAGCTGAGGTACTATATTCACCGAGGTGAACTACTGAAAGAAGCTAGTTAGACATGATGTGCTTACCATGAGAGTTGGGCAGATCATGCCCAGTAGTAGTAGTGCTACGAGAGGAAAAGCTTGGGTCAGAATGCAGCATGGAGCCGCCAGCGCGGCGCAGAATCGCCTCAAGAAAATAGGCAGTGACGCGCTCGCTGGGCTCTCCATCGAACGACGACACCTGCCGCAGCGCCGTCACCGCTCGCTCCAACGTGCTAACGTCGTTCTGCTCCACCGCTGATACGCAAACGAGTAGAAGCTGCTCCGGAGTCATGCCCCCTCCGACGTTCTCATCACTCATGGCACCCAACTCAAGCTGCACAGGCGCAATTAAGAAATCTCGTAACTAGAGTATACAATCTACCAACATGAAACATAGTATGTCTACTCAATTACTAATCCTGAACGTTTGATCAAAGAATTATTAGACTAATCCACAGTGGACTTAATGTATGCTTGATCGGATCATGGCCATCCTTCTTTACACTGCGTGTCTGCAAACTCAGGATTACTCAAACTTCAAAATGTCTGCAAACTACACTTCAAAATCCACCACTAGAATTAGGGGGTCTCTTGTTTTGACTGTCGTTTCGTACATAAATTTATGTTAGAGCTGTAGCATTCTTTATATACCAAGGACTTAACATCACCTGACCTCCCCCTTTCTAGTAGCACTCATTGCAGACCCTGGGGGTTATCTGTGTGGAAGTCACTACTATCAAAAAGGGACATGACTTATGCAGATATATCTAGGCTCTTGATATAACAAACTTCTGCAGGTCGTGTAGCTGAAACCTCCCACCTGTAATGCAGCACCTTGAGTTAAAGCTCACGAAACTCTGACTGAGAGATTATACTCATTAAGCTCGAGTACGTCGAAGCTGATAGCTCTTTGAGGCGACACGAACATGAGGGTGGCTTACAAACTACACACGCTTTGAAAGCGTTTTCTACCCATTGAGCAGATACAGGGACTTTGTTTTCTCTTGCCTTACCAGTTTGAGTTAAGCCACAGTTCACTTGACGTTGAGCCTGGAGGGAACAGTGGTTGGTAATTGTTGGAGCTGAAGAACTGATTTACTCAGTTGGAGCTCCCAGTACTGAATATATCTTAATTTGTTTTTGCAGGCTCTCCTTGCCAGCAAAAGCTCTCCCCTGTATCCTGTATATGAGACATATCCTTCAGTTCATCTCGCATGCAAAACATCAACCAAATCATTATCTGATATTCCCCCTAAGACCAAGGCAGGAGATTCACATTTTAGTTGTGGATTATTTAGTGCCACATCCAAAGGAAATAATAACTGAGATGGACTCTGTAAAGGGATGTGACATTCATGGCAACACGACAATATTGGAGAATGTATATGTAAGTACCTTAAGATTAGCCGGAGTTAGACTATATCCTGACAACTGTTGTCGTCATCACCGTTCCCGTTCCTTCACTTGTACTTGCATTCGAAGCACTTCAGAGCTTGGAATCGTCAATCAAAATAGCTTCAGAACTAGTGTGCGTTCTGCATGAAAGTCTCGGTCTGGATTTTGAAGGTACCTCAATCATCGAACTCCACCACTCCTGAATCTTGATTTCCCTTCATCTGCTGATACAGTCCAAGCGTTCGTGGTCCAGGAGCTAGACTTGCGGTTTTCGCTACAGCTGCTTAAGGAGGAAAAAAGATCCTCAGAACCGGTCCAGGAACACACGAAAGCTGCCCAGCTTGATGTCGAATATTCATTTTTTGCCCATGTCTTCTTCGCCGCTCATTCGGGAAACAGTAACTCCCGAACCAAAATTCTCAAACCATTGTTGTCAACCTGAGATGGATGAAGATTGATGAAATAGATAGACAAGAGAAACCCATGTTAATTGACAAAGCAAGATCACTCCGACTTTGTAGTTATTTTGAGGTCCTTCTGTTCCAGTACGTCATTTCAAGATGAGGGGTTAACCATAGCTTTCATCACCAATATCCGAGCCCTGCCGGCACTAACATTCAAACAATATCCCAAGTTCGGACATATATTAAACAGGCAGTGAAATCAGTCTAGCATTACTTTTTCTTGTGGTCGCAATTGTCAACCCTCGATCTCCGAAGGCAAGCTACCAAAGTGGAGCCCCGCGTCAAAATTATTGATTGTCATCGCCTTAAGAAGCACAAGGGGTGTAGATCTTACATGCGATTGGCTTCTGTGAAATCGCGAGCAGCTTCTTCCCCGGCCCCAGCATCACCAGATATTCCCCGGCTCATAGCTAGAAACAACGCTGCGCTGATCACACTTCCAACAAAGTTAACGAAGCTCAATCGAACTCGATTCCTTCAAGAAATAAACAACGGGTGCCGGTCAGTCACTCACTTGAAATGTCGCGAAGGCCGATTCGGAACTTTTGCTGGTCAGATCTCACAGTACTGCAGAAGATCATTGCTGGAAGATCAATAGACCTAGTATTTCCGACGGCCACCCTAACACTAGTTGCTAAACTCCAAGAATAACGGCAGCAGTCCACCAGGCGCCCCTAGCTAGTGGTTTGTTCCGCCATGCTCATGAAGAGGCTGTCAAGAGATCATCGAAAGCTAGCAAGCAGGCAAAATCAGTTGTGGTTGGAGAAAACCACAACATTTAGAACAAAGTTTGGCAGAGAACCCGGGTTTCTACTTCCTATGGTTTAGACCAGATTTAGAAGCTTTGTCTTCGCAACAACGTGTCTACTGTGGTTTTCTTCGCACCGTTCTCCTAACTGTGTGCAAGACCTGATTGATTGCAAGTCTAACTTGTGCACCGCTTGATCGGAAGGAGGAAGGTCACAAGTGAGACGATTCATAGAAGCAGGCTCCGGCCTTCACAAGCTGAAGGCTGTTTCTGAAAGGGAAGCAAGGCTCATGGCACATGCGGCAGTAAGTTGGTACTGGTGCGCTAAAGGTGCTGAACCCTGAAGAAGCTCTTGTAGGCCATCATAACGCTAAGTACGGTAAGCCTCCCCATAACCAACAAAAACCCATAGCCAACTCCTATAAAATTGGGGTATATCCAACCTCTTCCATCTTATTACCACCAACTCAGCTCCAATTGGAGGTTTGCTATTAGTCAAGACCCTTGCTTTTGGTCGTTGGTTATGGGGGGTACCTACTGCTGGCCACCCACTAAACATGGCTGCACAGTTTGAAAATTCATAACTAATTCAGTTTTCATCGGAAAAATATGAAATCACTTGGGTTGGAATCGTAATTTTATTGGCTATCACTAGAATATTATAGTATAGTTATCTCCTCTCTCCATACATGCACATTCCTTGACTTGCCGGTTTGAGGGGGGCTTACCTTACTAACTTACCGGGTGAGCTTGGGTCCGAAATGCGATAATGGGGCATGAGGGAGCAAATTAGAAAAGGAAGAAGAAGGACAAGGGCCTACTAGAGACAAGAGTGAGAAGAACTCCGGTCTCGGGGGACCGGACTGAATAAAGTGTTTCTTCGTTCCAGTGACTAAATCTATGTCCACTAAACATAGGTTTAGTAGTATGGAACTACTCCCTCCTCTCGAGGGTAGACAGTATGTAACCAAGGACTAGTAGCGAGTAGCAAGTAACCATAGACCAAGGACCAGCTAGAGCCACAAGGCTTCATTTTGAGAAGTGATCTATTAAGATTTAGCTGTGTGTTTTGAGAGGCTTTTTAAGGTGCATCATGTGAGTCTGGAAGGGGTTGGTTATTTTCTAGTTTGTGTGGGCCTACTAGAGATAATATTTAATAACCCCTAAATGTCAAAGGCATTTCAGAAGAATCTCCACTCTATTGATTAAAAAATGTCAACGTGAACTTTTTGAGAATGAAATCAACGGATCTTCTTTTTTACTTTCATATGTGGTAAAATTTTGTGAATTTGGCCATACAAATTGAAAGATAACTGTAGTCAATGTGAAAAAAATTGGTCTCCGGGGAACACTAGGTCCTTTAGGGATTAATGGTGGACTCCATCAAGTGTTGAACCTTTCTTTTCGTGCTCAACTTTAGGTGAACACAAGTTATTGTCAAAATAGAGTCTTGTGAACAACTCGATTATACCCTAGATTTGCCACGTCACACAAAACTTGGCTCATCTAGCTACTAAATCACATTTTTATAGAATTTCATAAAAATTGACTACACGGATTGACATATTTTAGAATTTGAAGTGAAGAAAGAAGTTGTTTTCCTTCTCTACGTTTAAAAGATCTAATTTGCCAACAAAGTTTTGCAATACACAAGTATTGTAATACACAATACACTCTAATTTTATACCATTACAATATATATGATGTTGGGTCCTTGTGCACCATTTTTTATAGATAAGTGAAGCATATTCAAAAAGAATTATGTGATGAATAGAGGTATATTAATCAAGATCCATCAAACAACATTTTGATATTTAATTAACTAATTCTTGTGTTAATCCCAAATGGTCAAACTAAGATTCTTGATTTTGATGCCTTTACCTAGAAAACAAAATCAAATGAGAAGAAAAAGAACATCTCAAATTTTTATGAGAAAATGAAATTCATTTTGTACACCTTGCCTGGAAAAGGTGAGAGAATTTTTCTTAGAGTGAAAGCCTGAAAGGTTTACTCTATGGAAGGGTTTTTTTTTAACAATCTCAAACCAAATAATGCTAATTACTTGAATTCAAAATCTTGTATTAATTAGAGTGTTGTAGTTGCCCAAAGTGCATGGTCTATACAATTCTTTTTTAAGATGGCGTAACTTTTATTCTATTCTAGGTCCAATGATATAGATAATTATATTCACAGATAGCTATTTTTTTAACACGTGTAATTACAATTTATAGAGCTAGAAACAAAAATTACAACCATAGAAACATGCCCAATATTTGCATATGTCCACCTCTAGACTAGGGATTAAACACCATCTTGTCTAGTGGACATTGGTTTTGAACTTTTGTGGTGGAACAAACAAACCCTTAATTCACTCCAGCCTCCTTAAGTGAGAACCGAAGTTCTTCTTCTTAAACACCATCTGTTATCAGATGATAATTGACCCTTAATCTCTTACGGCCAAAGGACCATATATGGGTTGTTTTGGCACAAGAACCTTTGTAGCAAGCGCTACATGCGACCTCAAAGGGAAAAAAAAACCATGACCTAGAAGTCAAATAATGACGGAGATGGGCATCTATTGAGACCAGTGCCACGACAATTGGAGCAAGCATCGGCAAGCTACAATGATTTCCATGCAATAAGTTTGTAGATTTTAGTACTAAAATGTACCCAATGTGTAGATGTCATTCAACGTGATCTAGAGCACTTGTAGACTTTCACAGGCCAAAAAAACTCATCAATCTGAAAGGGTTAAACGACTCCACATGTTTGTTGTAACCATAGTATTCTATGCATAAGGTGTCGTATTTGAACATGATAAGGTTCTCCTTGTTCTCTTCTCTTGCAGTAAAGACTTCCTTTGCTTGTGTCCAAAAAAAAAAAACATGACAGGGTTCAGATTTTGAAATGACCTCCAAGTGAAGGACGTTAGTTGAAGAATCTTCAATCCAAAGGTGTATGTTTTTGCTAAAGTTTAATACAATTTCTATATTCTACAGAGCAAAAAACATGCATGTATATACGGTCCCATGGGTTAAATTACACCTGTTGCAGTACGTGTGCAAGACGTGTAAACATTCTTCCCTTGCATGGTCAGAGCCGTCCTTCAGTTCCCGGCACAGATCGATCTAAATTTTCACCGGCCCCAGGATTTAAGGCCACAACGTACAATTATTATATTAAAACTTCCAGGCCAACCTGTCACGTTTTCGTCCATAATCTAAGGTCATTACAGTAAGTACAAGTTGTACTTTAGTGAAATAAACTAGAAAAAAGAAAAGGCCTTACCAAATACAGTACAACATATAAATGTAGACTCTATCGAAACCAGTGACCACCCCTACTTGAACTCTTCGCCACTAATGGATCGTTTAATGATTGAAAAATTACATTGTAATATACCGATTATGCTAGAGGAATCCCAGCATGTCTGTTTAGTTGAGAAGAACCTTCTAGAAAAAGAAGGTTGGTTTCGAATCATGAAGGAGAGAGAGACTGCCACATGGACTTGGTGAATTGATTGCCATAATGGCGACCACAAGAGACTTGCTCACGGAACTGTAGAGGATCAGTTAAAGCTGCACAGATGGCTGCCTGACATTATAGCCGTGAGTAAACAAAGATTTTAAATAAGGCTAGTTTAAGGAGTGGTGGAGAATGCATCTGCGCCACATGTGCCGGGACAGTCACTGTAGCTGGTTGACATGATTATGGCACAGTTGCCGCCCTCGGAGGTGGTTCATCACTACATTAGCCCCAATCGCCCTCACTCTCTCTTGTTGTGTGCATAGCAGGCACGGTTTCGTTGGCTGCAGTTTTGTGTCTGTGAATGCTTTTTATCATGCTTGTGTTGGGAATAGGAGCTGGGATTTGACTCTGTTAAGGTGGAAGGTGTGTAGGCTTGAGATTCAGCTTGTTTTGTACTTTGATTGACTAACTATGATGCGTGTTTTTTTTTGTTTTTGAAGGTACTAGGCTACAAGGATGTGGACGCTAGCTGTCTGAGCAACTTTGATAGTCACATGTGGAACTTTTCATAAGCGTTGTTATGGAAAAATTTGACGGTAATTTTTTCAGCTCGACTTGTGAAACATGTACTGTTTGGTGTAACTGTATGACTTAATGAAGTTTTTAAAGTAGAAGTTTCAAGGAAAAGAACAGACTTACAATTTTTCTGTTTTAAGATATGTTCTTTCATTAACAACCAGGTCTAGAAAGCTTGAAGTACATTGTTCATATTATTCATAAACCTTCAAGTACATTGTTCATATTATTCATAAAGCTTGAAGTATGTTTACAGAATATAAACTAGCTTGAAATACTAATTTGAAGTTAGACTTCTTCTTAGATGAACCAACTAATTCAAAGGTGCATAAATCCCAAACTTCGTAGGTGCACAGTAACAAACTTTGTAGTCTTGTCTGTACCATAGTAAGACACTCATACTCTAGTATAACAGATACACAAGATGATCAAGTTTGTAGCTTGTGCAACACATGACTAGACACATTTATACACAAGTAGAACAGACTGAGCAGTGAGAGGTCGCCTTGAAAGTGTCAAATGATACTTCAGTCTTCTGATGGAAAGTGCTAGGCTCCGAATATAAGCCTCAGCTTTAACCCACGATGTACACCCGAGTTCCAACGAGATTTTCATGTACCATGATCTCGTAAACTGCGATCCAAGCAAGACACAGTCTAGATCTAGAAAGTGTCTAGTTCCTGGTTCCGGTCCAGTAACTCCACAGCCTGTACTTCCAGAAACTAATGTTATAATCATGAGTTCATTGGTGGTGACGTTTCTGCACGCACCACATGGGACCAGCTCGAGCATGAAAATATTCATTAGGAATCAGTCCGTGTATGGGACATCATGCCTTGGATTGAGTTCGCCTGCCAGAAACTTACGTGATAATATCCCCCTTTCCAGGCGGATAATTGTTACTGTTGCTGCAGCTTCCAGGGATCAAGGTACTCCTACTGTTACAGTATATTACATGCATTCCCAGCTGTGCTGCTTTGGCAGTAACATTATGCGGGGATATTGGTACAACTGTGACATTATTATACTCGCGTTTTTCAGAGGTGTATAATTGGCCACGGTACAGCGTCTGTCATTACAGTATCAATCACATGCATGCGATTCCAGGGATGCGCGAAACCCAGCTTCGGTGCAGCTACAGCATTATATTAGTACCGGGGATAGATTACCCGGACTATAATAATTGCATGCTTTTCTGGGGATATACAGAACTGCAAGTACATGCATTATATATATCCGGGGAGACGTACATTACTAGCCTTGATTACAATACTACCACTGTAATTATTGGCCGAGAGATGGTGAGTTACAGTAACGGTTACATTACAATCCAGGACAGTCACATGAAAGGACGCATGGTGCCTCAGATTGTGGAGGTACCATCGGAAGAGATCTGCAACGACGTCATCCCTCTCTCACAAAGCGATTATGGACTGTAGTAACCCGGCAGGCTCTGATGAAGGCGCCAACAACGTCCTCCTGGCGGCGTCCTTGATCCTTTCCTTCGCAGTGATGTCCTCTTCCTGGCGCTCTGGTTAAGCTTGGCTTAAGCTGATCATTATCGTTCATAATGCTCGACCTCGTCACCATACTGAGTGTTTTGTTTGTCCTGGAGTCGACGCCCACCGGCGCCCAGTCTTTTAATCCAGTGGGTAACTATAAGGCGGCCTGCTTTCTGGCTTGCCTTCTGGATGATATTATGGCGCTTGAAAGCGTCACGAGCGATATTATGAGCTGTAATAAGGAGCTTTGTGAAGGGGTTATAGTGAGGTGATTATCTCAGCTTCAGCAATGTAGCAGCTTTTTCTGAAGAGAAGTTGAGCATGCTTTCTGGACAGTCCCAAGTTGCAAGTAAGTTTATTTTATTCCTGGAAATTATGATTTAAAAACATTGAGAAATTTGGGTGGTAAGTTTACCCTTCTCTTTATATTGTGTGGAGGATTTGGAAATTCTACACTAATTATAAGTTGCATGCAATCTTTGATAGGCACACTTGTTTGAAAAATGAAGACGCTCTTCAAACTTGAGATTTAAACTAGTGTAGATGATCTACGTTGCTTTTTCAATCCACACTCATCAATGGAGTACATTTTTTACACGCTAAATTTGACACCTTTTTAGTGAAAAACTGTTGATTGTCGTAATAATAGCAATTACAAAATTATCAATTGTAGTATTTGCTAGAAGATCTAGACTTGCTTTATTGGTGTTAGAGAAAGACTGGTGGATTTCTTATAACTTAAGAGATACCATGGAATCTTCAACGATTGTGTATGGATTTTTTTATTTTTGAAGATTAAGATTTTAACATAATGTGATTTTGGGAATTTTATTCTTCTTGATGACAACTATGATATCTAAAATTTGTGTTGTAATAAATAGTAGGCTTTTTCAGAATCACTTCAGGTAGTTATGCCTAATACCCCCAAGTTAAGCAATGTGTATGTATGAAAAGCCCAAACAATATTACATTTATTTTTAAGTAGTAGCCAATAGTCTTTCAAATTCAACCCAAGTGATTTTATATTTTTCCGATTAAATGTGAATGAGTTATGATTTTTCAAAGACCCATGTGAAGAATGGTGGGTCACCGTCAGTAGGTGGGTCTATGACCCTCCGACAAATGGCCTAAAACCGCATGCATAACAACTAAAAACCAGCAATGAGTCAACCTTAAACTAATTCTAGAAATATACCATTTTCTCCACTCTTGTTTGTACAAGAATCTAGAAGTTCCCCTTTTTCTAAAACCACCAACTGTGCATCCAGTTCATACCACCCTAGCCTTTTCTCCCGCCATTAAAAATAGAGAGTTGACTACATGTGCAAATCGTGGCAATTTGTGGTGAAAAAGTAGCTAGCGACCATGGGACATTGGCGGTTTTAGGCATAACTACCTTAATGTGTTGCTCAAATTGCAAAGCATGCTTTCTTTGAACATTCGGGAGTCTTACAAATCTAGTATTCCTAAATTAATTCATATATCATGGACCAAATGATTTCGTAACTTTGAATTGGTGCATTTACAAGGCCTAAGGTTCAAGATGTGTATGATACATGAAAATGGAATAGTTGGTGGTAATAGAAGATCTAAGTGTACATCAAGGAAAGTAGTGGCCTTGGAGGACATTGGGTTGATATTCACACAAATAAATTTAGAACATAGACCCATATAATTTCCGATCATTCACTATCATCGCTAGTCTATAAATGCTTCCATTTTATCCTATTTATAGACCTATTCATGCATTTGCAATTCCATATTAAGGTTTCCTATTGATGATGATCCCTTACTTTTGTTTTGCACTAGTAGAGAATACCTAGTGGCAGAAATGGTGTTAGCATAGTATTGATCACCATGGTCAATTTCAACACCTCCTTGAGCAAGTGAATATTTTTTTCTATTAGTAGTTCCCACACAATGGGTATTAGGCTACTAGCTAGGCATTACATGGATGATGGGTATCACCTTGACATTACACAAATATCACCTAGATAAATCTCTTGAAATGTCCAAAAGTTTTGGACATTCTCCATTGTGAGTTAATTATATTTAAAACTAACCACTCCAAACAGTAGACCATCTTGAAATTCACAACTTATCCACATTTTATTGGGAAAATATGAAATCACTTGACTAAAACTGTAATACCATTAAATAATTTAATTGAAATTTAATTTTAGTATTACATGTTGCTTTTAAATATAAACTTTGCCAAACATGGTGACTTTAAGCTAGGTTATTTTAATAGAATTGGTTAGATTTGGATTGGTGCTTTAAATATGAATCAAACTATTTTTGTCTCTATAGCAGGTTGATATATAAGGTTGTTAAGAATTTAGATGATTCATCATTGAATTAAAAATTTATATGAATAAAAGAAAGAGCATTTCAATAAGTTTGATTACATATATGTTGGACAATGTATGAGAAGGTTAAAAAAAAAACAAATGTCTATTAAATTTGTATCCATGCTTGCAATATGAATAATATTCATTAGATTTGTTGATATCTAACAAATATCATTCATTAGATATGAACGACAGCGTACAAGCATCTAAGATAGAAAATAATTAAATATACCTTTCCTAATGTTTTTGGAAATTATGAAATGTAGTGCCTCTAAAATGAATAATCAAAAGGTCAATATCTAAAATTGCAACTAATTTTTTTTATAAAAAACACATTTGAGAGCTATTTTTGTAACTTCAAAAAAAGAATTAAGGACTACTACCATATACTTCCATGAATTGCAATAGTCTTCCATGAACAATGACAATTATTATGATGAAATATTAACCTAATTAGATCATTTTTTGAAGATAACCAATTTTCAAATATTAATTTATGTATTGTCTAACTTGATTAATCAATAGACGAGGTGCCCAAGTTGCCTGAAGCCTATGGTAGTAGTACTATCCATGTATTTTTTTAATGCTGGATTACAATTTAAATGAGGAGTTGGAAGTAAGCATTCAGAGAAAAATAATTTCCTTGTTTATTAGAGTTCAAGATTCAAATGAAATTTGTAGGCGTTCATTTATAAAATTGTTACAAGATTATTGTGGTTTTAAGAACTTGGGAAGTTTTGTTTCTAATACAATGGAAATACCAAAATATAATTATAAGCATATGTCTTATATCTATAATATTCTATAATAAATTTTTATCATCAGAATAATTGCATATAAATATTTAATATTGAATCTAAGTTAATAATCAAGCTTATTGGAACAACATTGTTTATACAATGTTGTGTATGGGCCCATGCAAAATTACCGTATCCTATAAAAATTACCGTAACCTATGCATGGAATGAGCACCTTTTAATTTTACACAAAGGATTTTTAAAAGTGTATTGACATATTGGAAAAAAAATAAAAAATCAATCAAATTACTTGAACTAAAAATATATCTAATATGAACCTTATGATGTAACTACAATTGTTCATATATTTGAAGACTTGTCTTGGCCACTAATTAATTACATATCCACATAGATTTTCCAACACTATAAGTCAAATTGATTTTGGCAAAGTGTTACATCTTTAAACTTTATTTTTCTATACTTATTAGTTTCTATAGTTTCAAAAATATGTAGTACAAAGAGAATTCAAACATTAAAAAATGGTTAATCCTTATTTTAAAAATTTTAAGCATGATTTGTATAATAATTTTAATTTAGATTGGTTTGATATATTTTGGTTGAAATCTTTTCTTCAATAAAAACCTTGCTTTGATGTACTTTGAAACTTTGCTTTAAAATGACACATCGAAACCACAATAAAAAATTTGTTAATATTTTTTGTCAACAAGAAATTATGTTTTTTTTTAAAAGTGAAAATAGCCAAGAACTTTTTCCAA
This sequence comes from Bryoerythrophyllum caledonicum, assembly GCA_963971425.1. Taxonomy (NCBI): domain Eukaryota; kingdom Viridiplantae; phylum Streptophyta; class Bryopsida; order Pottiales; family Pottiaceae; genus Bryoerythrophyllum; species Bryoerythrophyllum caledonicum. The sequence continues at coordinate 12,750,219 of OZ020516.1, forward strand.
TTTCAAAAGTAGATTCATCTGTCCAAATAATACGCTCCTACTCTTTCACACTCTATCCACGGTGCTTCTGAGCAAAAGCAAATTGCTGAGACATGTGACCAGGTGTTAAGAAAGGTTTTTTTTGTAGCAATTCGACTAAAATGCGACTTTATGTAAGATCCTTTGAATATTACGTCTACACACTTGAGCAGGACATGCACTGGTAATTTCTCTGAGACTGAGGAGCAATGATGAGTTTTTAAGTTACGCACATACTATGAACATCTCTGTCATTAAGCTTTTTAGCGTGACTTCCACTCCAAGGTGTGCGCTTGTAAGTTCCATCTTCTTTAAAGGTTTTTACTAACCTCTGAATTGTCCTAGCTGCAATTTGAACTTCTCTATTTCCTTCCTCACTCAAACCTATGATGCTAGCACAAATTTCATTTGAAATTGCCATGCATAGTTCAAAATATATATTCAAGAAGAATATATGCAATTTGAAATTTCATCATGGATTCTTTTTTATCATGCTAATACAATATTAAACTTTCATTAATAAGCAGCCAGCATAACACTCAGTCCATGGCATGTCAATTAATTAAATCACTGAGCAGCAAAGCACTCAACCCATGGCATGTGCATGAAGTAAATTAGTTAGTAGCATAACACTCAACCCATGGCATGTGAATCATGTAAATTAGTTAGCATAACACTTAGCCCATATGTCCACTCAGCCTATATGCCCATACATAAAAATCACTCGGCTCCAAATCACTCGGCCCATATGCCCATTATGAATTAATAGTCATGCATCACAATATGACACTCTCTGCTTTCAATATCATCTCAACATTCAGTCTATTACAAATCACATCACAAATCACACACAACATTCCCTTTATGTAGTGCTCGAAAGGTATTAAGAGGAGAAAACTTGCCATACGTGTCTAATGCACACTTTGTGACCAAGTGGATTCTTCTGTATGAAACAACTCTTCACTTCTACATGTAGATGTTATTGATCTTTTTGAGAAGAATTTTTGTTTGGCGGCTTAGTTACATGACTAAGTTCAATGAAGAAGCACTAGGTATCAAAGATCTTGTGCCAAAAACTTCATTATGAATCAACAAAAACTCAATCGAAGGACGGTGTTGAAGTTGGAAGTAGTGATATTAAGCATTCCCTTTTGTTTCTCACAACAACACATATTGGTAGATTTGGAATATATATTTTTGTGTGGATCTTTTGGATTTGGAATTTATTACAAAGTTAATCAATGTGGAGGTTATTTCATGTCCAAAATTTCATGAGCAAATGATTTTTTATGAATCCTTGGGAGGGTGTCAAAACGGGCAGCTGTGAAACTTTTCTCACAACTAACCCCCATATTAGTAGATTATGAATATCTTCTTTTGAATACATTTCCTGGCCTTGAAACTATTCACATATGTTATCAACATAAAGGTGACTGTGAGCCAAAAATTTCATGTTGAAATAACAAATTCTCAGCCCTAAGCAGGGTGTAAAGTTGGAAGTAGTAAAATGGTTTTCTTCTATGTTTTTCAAAACTACAAATGTTGGTAGATTTGGAATATATTTTTGTTGTGGATCTTTTGGACTTGAAATTTTCCACACATGTAAATTTTTTTTAAAAAATTCACTTCAAAAATTTCATGGACAAATAAAATTAACTTAATCCTTGGAAGGGTGTCAAAGTTGGCAGTTGTGAACTTTTCTCACAGCTACCCCATGTTGGTAAATCTTGCATAACTTTTTTCGTATATATCTCCTGGACTTAAAATTTGATAAGCATCTTGTCAACATAAAGGTGATATTGTCCATAAAATTTCATGGTAAAATTATAAAAATTCAGCCCTTAGAAGGGTGTCAAAGTTGGTAGCAATGTAGGATACTATCCCAGGAATTGCCAAAACACCAATTTGAATGTCACCCTATTGTACAATAGGGTGACATTCAAATTGGCCGTTTAGTAGTTCCGGGGATAGTGTCCTACACTGCTGCCAACTTTGACACCCTCCCCAAAGCTGAGAAATTGTTATTTTACCATGAAAATTTGGGGACAGCATCATCTTTATGTTGAAGACATGCATACCAAATTTCAAGTCCAGGAGACTTATACAAAAAAACTTATGCAAGATCTACCAACATGGGATAGCTGTGAGAAAAGTGTCACAGCTGCCAACTTTGACACCCTCCCAAGAATTGAGGAAATTTTTTTTGCCCATGAAATTTTTGGAGCAAAAATATTTTTATGTTTTTTGCATGTGTGGAAAATTTCAAGTCCAAAAGACCCATACAAAAAATAATATTCCAAATCTACCAACATGTGTAGTTTTGAGAAACAAAGGGGAAAACCATTTTACTACTTCCAACTTTGACGCCCTCCTTAGGATTGAGTTTTTGTTGATACATAATGAATTTTTTGGCACAAGATCATCTCTACGCTGGTAACATGTGAGATAAATTTCAAAGCCAAAAGATGTACACAAAAAAGTTATTCCATATCTACCAACCTGTATGTCCTCCATTAGCGTCAATCATTGCTAGTAACCTAGAGGGCATAGAATGACATAGTTGAAGGAGCTTTGTACCATTGACTAACTTCCACTCTCTTTCAAGAACTACCTTCAACACATCTAAGCTTCTAGGGCATTGTTTGCCATGTTGCACAACATCTTTTAACATCCTCCAAACGTTCTCGATTGGATAGAGATCGGGAGAGTTTGCAGGCCAGTTGAGCTTTTCGAGAAGGTGGCTTTGTCTCCATTCTTCACATATTTTGCTCCTATGGACGGGTGCCCCATCTTCCATAAGCACTCCTTGTGGAATTTGACCCATGAAATTAACCAATTTGGCATCATAAACCACTTCTATAAAATCCTTAGGAGAACGTTGACCTTTAGGCATAAAGACAAGTTCTGACTTTTGACCTCCGGTAAATGCGCCCCAAATCATTAAAGAATTCCTTCCACTATTAAAAGTAGGAGCTAGACAACTTGATGAATAACGCTCGTATGCACTTCTCCAAACATGAATTTGCCGAGAATTTTTTCCAATTTCAAAAGTAGATTCATCTGTCCAAACAACACGCTCCCACTCTTTTGCACTCCATCCACGGTACTTCTGAGCAAAAGCTAATCGTTGAGACATGTGACGAGGTGTCAAAAAATGTATTTTGACTGCAATTCGACTAAAAATGCCATTTTTATGTAAGACCCTTTGAATAGTACGTCTACACACTTGAGTGGGACATGCATTGGTAATCTCTGAGAGTGAAGAGCAACGATGAATTTTTGAGTAATGCACAATACTACGAACATCTCTATCACTAAGCTTTTTAGCGTGACTTCTACTGCAAGGTTTGCGCTTGTAGGTTCCATCTTCTCTAAATGTTTTTACTAACCTTGTAACTGTTCTAATAGGAACTCCAATAGTAGCTGCAATTTGAACTCCTGTAAATCCTCCCTCACTCAAACCTATGATGCGAGCACGAATTTCATCTGAAATTGCCATCATAAACTTATAGAGTGCGTGATGCTAGCTATAGCAGTAGAGTAGGGGTTAGAGCAGAGCAAGGGGGAGAGAATGGGGCCAAGGGGCTAGAGCAGAGCAAAGGGGGTTGCAGGATTGACACGTGACAATTGGCAGAGGAAGGAGAACAGGGCTGGAGCAGAGCAAGGGGGAGAGAAGGGAGCCAAGGCGCTGGAGCAGAGAGGAGAGAGAAGGTTCGCCAAAACACAAGCCCATATGCATACATGAAAAATCGTTTTGCTCTTAATCACTCATCATGTATGCCCAATGTGAATCAACACTCATGCATTCCACAATACGACACTCTCTGTTTTGAGGATTGTCTCAACATTCAGTCTATCACAAATCACACACACCATTCCCTTTACATAGTGTTCAATAGATATTTAGAAGAAAAAATTTGTCATGTGTCTAATGCACACTTTATGGCCAAGTGGATTCTTCTGCATGGAACACCTCTTTACTTCTTCATTTAGATGTTATTGATCTTTTTGAGAAGCATTTATGTTTGGTGGCTTACTCACATGATTGAGTTCAATGAAAAAGCATGAGGTGTCAAAGATATTTTGACATTTTCAATATGACCTTCAAATTGTTTATCATAGTTACACATGTTGATAGATATAGAATAACTTTTTTTATGTATGTCTTTTGGCTTTGAAATTTATCCCACATGTTACCAGCGTAGGGATGATCTTGTGCCAAAAAATTTCATTATGTATCAACAAAAACTCAATCCTAAGGAGGGCGTCAAAGTTGGAAGTAGTAAAATGGTTTTCCCCTTTGTTTCTCAAAACTACACATGTTGGTAGATTTGGAATATTATTTTTTGTATGGGTCTTTTGGACTTGAAATTTTCCACACATGCAAAAAACATAAAAATGTTTTTGCTCCAAAAATTTCATGGGCAAAAAAAATTTCCTCAATTCTTGGGAGGGTGCCAAAGTTGGCAGCTATGACACTTTTCTCACAGCTATCCCATGTTGGTAGATCTTGCATAAGTTTTTTTGTATAAGTCTCCTGGACTTGAAATTTGGTATGCATGTTTTCAACATAAAGATGATGCTGTCCCCAAATTTTCATGGTAAAATAACAATTTCTCAGCTTTGGAGAGGGTGTCAAAGTTGGTAGCAGTGTAGGACACTATCCCTGGAACTACTAAACGGCCAATTTGAATGTCACCCTATTGTACAAGAACTGTAGAGTTTGGATTGAATTTAAGGAAAATCTGTTGTTCTGAAGTTGCATGCAAAGTTTGAGCTTGAAGGAGTTTGTATCCAATTGATAAAAGTCATTAGGCATGGTCACATAGTGTGGACAAATGCATTGAAATACCGTATTAGCCCTTCAACGTCTACAAGGCCGTGGGAGGGTCTCTTAAATACACAATGTCCCTAGTAACTTGCCGGTCCCGTTTGGCATTAAAGGATTAAAGGGTTAAAACTTAGAGATAGTGTCTATCAAAATTGATTCAGATTTGTTGAGTCTCTTGTTCAACATGAATATGAAGAAATCTACTAAAAATATAAATGAAGCAAGCACATGCTTATTGTACCAAAATCAAGTACCAGATGTGGTTGTCAAAAATGAAGTGTTGTCTAAATTTTGTTGTTGAAGGTAAGCACTTTGGTCAACTTTAAAACCTTTGCTACAAACCTCTCTTGAAAGTAGATTTTTCATACAAACATGTAACGTCACTCTATTTGAGATTGTTAAAAAAAGAGGTGCCCCCCGGATGGGTTCATTATGAAGTTCTTCTCACGATAAAATAGCCTGCCGAGGGAGACTCACAAAACCTCAGAGCCATTTTTCCCACACAAGCAGAAATATAGATACTTGTCGGATGGGTGCTAGAACAGGAGAGGCCCACATAAGAGGGACTCAAGGGAGGTGAGGCATTTGAGTCCTATTTGGGCTGGGTTTCCGCCCATGCCATCCTCATCGGATCCTTCACCTTTTCTGAAGCCCTCTCATGCGGGCATATCCAATACAAAACCTTCCATAGTATAAAACTTTTACTACAAGATAAGTCAAAATTTGCTCATCTATTTGGGGCGAGTAGTTCAAAACAAGTGTCATTTCTTCATGAAAATTAGAATGATTTATTCCTTTCTCATTTGATTTTTCTTAGCTTTTAAAAGCAGCATGAACCATTGTTTTAATGTTTGCATTTACAATCTAGATAAAAATGATTTTAAATATATCAAAATGTAGTTTAGTGATGTTTAATTCTCTTGTCATTGCTTGTTTTTATTAAATACTTTCCTTCTTCAATACCTCTAAAAATTAGCACTGTACAATGAATCAATAATATTACATTGTAATGGTATAAAATACATAACTTTAGTAATGCAAAAGTTCAACTCCAAGTGAAGACAAAATTTGTTGATCCTTAAAACGCGTGAAAGAGTATTTTTTTTCTTCCATTCAAACTCTATAATCTTTCAAATTGTAATGTCCCACAAGTTTTGGTTGAACAATATCATGACAAAACCAAGTATTAATAAGAATTTAGAGAGCCTTGACTGGTGGATTGTAGAAGTGGCATCGGGAAAGCCTTTCTTTGACATATTGAAGTGCTCAACATGGTTGGGGGCTTCACTTGGAGAAATTGAAGTACCTAGATCTCTACCTACGCATTGTTGGAGGAGCTAGAGGAGAAAAAATAAATTTACCATAATCTTGCACATCTAATTCAATTGGAATAGGAACCAATGGAGGAGAGATATAAAGTTTCTGCTTGCCACCACAACTTTTGAGCTACCATGATCACTATATCTTCCAATAACAAACAAACTTCTTTCAAAGGGGCTACAATGCAAGGGCTCAGATGTTGTTTCTAGATTTGGTGTGAGTACCTCTAATGTTGGTTTGGATGCTACCAATGTTGTAGCATCCAAACCAACATTGGTTGAGAGGGCTCGAGATCGATCGGTAGAGCCTCTCAAATCCATGTTAGAACCTTTAATACATCCAGGACAAGCAGGTTTGTAAACTTACAATGCTAGCTAAAAAGAAAGTGTTGCACTAACTTCTGAGCCACTCTCAAGAGGATTAAGACGATAAGTCAGAGGTTGAAACTTCACGGAAGTGTGGAATATTAGTATCATTAGTAAATGAGATAAAAAAAAGAATTGCATTTGCTGAATTTTACTTTTGATGCACACATTGACCATATTGTCTCAGTGAAGAATCATGAGACCAACTTTCAAGTTTGTTTGAAAAGAGGATGTGAAAGGTATAGAAGAGCTTTAGAGACTCAATGTTTATGACCCAGATTAGTAGGTTGGTAATTTGACCAATCAAATATATTTTGCATACTACTAACGACCATGGAACGCGGGAGTGGTGGGAAGTGTCATTTTTCAAATGCAAAAGCAATACGGAAGTTTGAACTAGTATATCTTGCACATGAGAATGGTCACGAAATAGGTGGTGAGGGACCTAGGCTTGCCTCACTTTAATAGCATATCATATAAGAGCTAGTGGCCAGTCAACACATGGTCGTTGTTTGTAAGCTAGCGCAAGCAGGATGAAATAATGAAACTATACCACCTTGATGGTAAGTACCTTGAGATGTTTAATTGTTGGCATGTAACATTTGTGGCATTTGACGCTTGCTATGGTACATTGATAAGTTGGTGGGGGTTAAAGTAGGTGAATGGGAGAGATCACATTACTCCAACGTCAAACATGATTTGAAAAAGCTGCATTATGCATGGATTTTGTAAGGTAGGTCTGATAACCCAAACCGCTCAAATGATGAGTGAAGGTCCATAGCTTTGGTGAGTGCGGCAAGTGCAGTGCATAGGTTGCACCCAATGAGCACTGAGAACCTGACACAACGAAAGTTGACAAAGAACATTTAGGATTTGACTCATCATGTATAGAATCTCCATGAAGAATGTTATAAGGCCATCATTCGGGTGTGCAAGGACTACGAAGATGATTGTGTCTTTTATAGCAATGCAAAGGAAGAGGAATAAATGAAGTTTGCAGCTAAAAAAACAAATGTGGATGTACGACCGGAGTACCCACATATAACCAAAATTCAGGTGAGACTTCTCAACAAAATTCCAAACAAAGATCACTTATGGATGGCAGAAGCTTGTGCCACTAAGCACGTGAGAGATGATGGACATAGACTCCACTAGGAGTACGGGAATCATTTCTAAACTCTATGAATACATGTTTTTTAATACATGTACGAAGGTAATTTTTTGCGGGGTTCAGCACAAGCTTTGTGTTTAGAAAGCTTTTGTGTGCTTCTACGCATGCAATATAGATAACTTCAGCACAAAAGAAAATGTAGAATTTGCAAGACATGAAGCACCTCATCTATCATATCATCAAATTTCATTGAGGTAAACCTCCCCATAACCAACAAAAACCCATAGCCAACGCCTATAAAATTGGGGTATATCCAACCCTCTTCCATCCCATTACCACCAACTCAGCTCCAAATGGAGGTTTGCTATTAGTCAACACCCTTACTTTTGGTCGTTGGTTATGAGGGTACCTACTGCTGGCCACCCACTAAACATGGCTGCACAGTTTGAAAATTCATAACTAATTCAATTTTCATTGAAAAAATATGAAATCACGTGGGTTGGAATTGCAATTCTATTGGCTATCACTGAAAAATAATAGTATAATTATCTCCTCTCTCCCATATATGCACATTCCTCAACTTGTCGGTTTTAAGGGTGCTTACCTTACATCAACATTGCTGCAGGGATGATGGATCATGTTGGGTGCTGGGAGTGGCATGTGCAGGTTCTGAAGTCAATTCGGATGGCACATACCACTTTCTTCTAATATGATGTAGAGATGGTCATTTTGTACTCTTTGTGTGCAGTTATGCGAACCATGTACAGTACTCACAAAAGACAGAAGACTCCTCCACAACTTCAACAATTTCAATCTTCATCAGGAAGACTCAACAAGGGTCACGGATTGATGTGTTGCATCCATCAGTTGAGAGCACAATTCTCATGAACATATCATACATTACTTTCTCAAGGAAAACATCCCTGACAAATGTAAATTTATAATCTACAAAATTGGGTCAAGAAGTTACACGAAGCAGCAGCAGCAGCAGCTACGTTCTTTTCTTTTTGGGAGTTTTCTCCTCTTTAGAAATCACAGCTGCCTTGCCCTTCTTCTTATGTTCCTCTTCAGAACGCCTTTTCTTTTTAGGGAGTGGCACAGCGTCGGCTCCTTTTTCTTCTTCGTCTTCTTCGTCGTGCTTGGAATCAACTGTTTTATCATCAATTGATAAGCTCTTGCTGGGCAGTTGGTCCTCCTGAGCCTGTTGTGCATCGTCACTAAACCTCCACCCGACGAAGTGATCGGTTTTCTCAGGGAAAAGAGAGGACGGTAAAGTTTGGTAGAATGCCAATGGCACAGCCTTCAGTCTCTTTGACACCTGAATAGAAAAATACAATGTGAGAAATACAAAATGACGCAAAGATACCGTGAGTTTCGACTTCTTTTCTCACTCAAGAGGAAAAAGGCGGCTAAGATTCATGGTACAACATGACTTCTCCTTCCTTCTCAAAAACGGCTAGAACTATTTCTACCTAGATAGCACCTAGCTCCTCCACTGATCTAATAGCTATTAAAAGTGAGGGAAAGTAGTCTTATGAATCAAAAGAGGGATATTTTATCGAAACTTTGAGTGCCTTTACAGATGACTCAAAGGAGGTCGATAGAGATGGCAAAAAATCAACGATAGAGATCTCATTGACATCCACATGGAAAACACAAACTGAATTGGAACAAAAAAGGAGTCTTACTTCTTCGGTAAAAATAGAAGTGTAGGATCCGGAGCTGAAGTCTGCTATATTTACTTCCGTTGTCTTTGCTCTCACAGTTAAATCGGTTTCCAACGACACTACAAACCTGTAAAAAAGATATGCAATCAAATTCTCTCTGAAAATTCAGCAGGAAACTAATTATGCTTACAACAACTAGCAGGGAAGTAAGCTTGAGGACACTGGAAAGTGAACGAATATGAAAGAAAAGTACTACCACCACATGCGGAGAGTACCATGTAGTTTACCTGGAAATCGCTGGACAATAATGGTTCCTCAGTGTCTCAATCTCCCACAACGAACTTCCTGTCGATGAAACGTCAACTTTGTCAATTCTTTAGAAAAAGTACATGATAGCTGTAAAAGCTTGTGTAAGAAACCTCTGGTGATGAATTGAATTGTGCACTTACCCAGGGCATTGCACTTGGCGGTGTCTTTCTCAAACTCCAGAAACGGATCAGCGCCACGCTTTGCCTCGGAATCTGAAGTGGTAGTAGAGCTCGCATCCTACAAAACCAAAATACCCTCTTCATGAATTTCGTATGACCAAACGAACAGATTCATATCAATTACTAGAAATGGAAGAAATAACATAGGTCAGAACTTCTCAGGAAACCCTTTCACATTTCTCAAAACTTCAAGGACAATAATGTTATTTGTAATGTTACCCAAAGCTTCATTAAGATACCTCCACTAGAGAACACTCTTCCATTACTCTAAATAGTGATTCACACACACTATACCACAGGCGGATACTCTTACTCACCCGATGCACAAGATGATTGATTAACGGATGTCGCCGCAAAAGATTGTGGATCAAAGCTATTACTATAAGAGCGCCAGAAGGTGGAGCAGATAACGCCAGTCGCCCAAGCTTCTTTGCAAACGCAGCCGCCAAATAAGCTGGAATCATATTTGACTTCAAACAAGTATCTGTCAACTGCAAGAACCAAGGCAAGCAAGTCAACAACTACATGATAAAAAGGTGATCTGGTTAAAAAAAGAAAACATGAGAAAGGCTGCATCTAGGGAAGCCTAAAATAAGTGTGAAATAGGAAAAGAAACATGAGCAGACCTCAAAGAAACGTGCACGATGCTTGGCGACGAATATGGACGGCTCCAACAGGGCATACAGTTTGTTGTAAAAATCAGGGTACTCTAAACCATGAAGCGTCATGAGAATGAAGAGACCATTGAGAGCCATCACGCTTATCAGGCCACCTTGGTTATATGAATTCGTCAAAAAATCACTGAAAACAACCAAACGACGTGTAAGAAAGGGACCACACAGTTTAAAAGAACAAAGAAAAGAGGGGAGAGAGAGACACTGCAATAAAGAGACTTTTCAACTGCCTCAAAGCACGTACAATAGAAACTAGTAGAGAATAATAAAGACCAACGGATCCAACAATGAACACAAAAAATGTGCAGGTTACCTCAGAAGAACTGGGTTCGAAAGAACAGGAATGACACGTTTGTGAAGCTGAGCCAAAACCTGCACAAGTACGACAAGCATTGTCAATTGACAAATGGCGGGAAAAATTAGGCGAATTTCTTATCCAGAATGTAACCACAAACGACGCCAGACTTAAATCTAAAGTATCCACGTACAAAACGGGGCATGTAAGAGCATAAGGAAAGCGAAAAGTTGAATGTCAACTCCTAAGAGTATAACAAAATCACCAGGTAGGATTTCTGGAACAAATGAAGAAGCTCCCACCTTTTTGTAGATATCAAATGGCAAAGGAAGCCGCAAAAAGGCGAGCCAAGCCTTGTTCATACGATGACGTTGCTTCTTCGCATCTTTACAGGGCTGAGCAACAATCGATTTCCAAGGATTAAAAAGAGTTATCAGACGAAAATAGAACAAAAAGGCAAAATAGCTCATTTGTCTTGATGTAAAGCTCACCTCAGAAGTTTCACCAGATTCTTTCTCTCCATCCATCATGGTACCATCTTCTGAAGCATCTGAGAAGGAATTGTGATAGGTCAGATTAAAGATAAACTACATGAGGATGCAAGGTTATGAAGCTTGACATTAAAAGATCAGAAATGCATTATAAACATCAGATTTCCATGAAAACCCACCTGGGGTTGAACTCCAAAGCTCAGAGAGATCCTCTTGAGATAATGGCGGTAAATTTATCATAACGTCATACATATTGCGCACCATACTGAGATAGATCCAAAGTAGGCATCATCAGGACCAAAAGATAGACAAACAAATGTCTTCAAATATTATAAAAAAATACTAACACAGCCGACGATGAACACAGCGAGTGTTGTACCTTGTGAAATTGCGACTACTATCATCTTCGTCGTCACTAGACATGGTTTCATTCCCTGAACAAATCAGAACAAAAGTAGAGTGTCAGATTCGAACAAGCTCAGCACTTGAGCAATTTCGTTGCTGTTAATAATAAGGTTGATGATAATATCACATCAAGCCTTCACCTGTAATTTTCTTCGAAAGTCTCTTCTCAGCTATCTTCTCCACGTTAGAATAGGTGTAGTAACTGCATAAACAGAGCACTGTTCGTTACATCAACCCTGACATGCGTCAACAGCTGAAATAACATCCTTATACAAATTAATCCTGACAAAATACCACCGTAAACTAATCATCGAGACTAGCTTCGTAAGCTCACCAGACGTCTAAGTACTTAAAATAATGTGATGTGATAACCGAAAGAAGATCACTGTTGAGGCCTTTCGAACATACCTGCAAGAACATTGCCATCAACCCTTTCAAAACACAATCAACCAAATTTGAAGGCTTTGGAGGCTTGCCAGGTTTCAATCATTTGAAGCTTGTTGGATTCTACAGAGAATATTTAAAGCATGTACTCACAAGTGTGGAGCACAAACTCATATAAAGCCGATTGCTGAAACCACCCTGCACTTCGCTTCGCACCAACTCCATGATTGCGTGCAAAGCGGCTGTCTGCCAATTGACCCCAATTAACCGAACCGATTAGAACACCACACTCTGCACAACAAATCTCTACCAGAATGCCGAGAAATCCTAAACCTTGATATACAATGGCCATTCTGATAAACCCTTCAAAAGCATCCCTTTCACTAAAACCAAAAGAGAAAAAACCCTCTAGCACAGCTTTACGACGAGCCACACGAAACGATTCACAAATCACGGTCTAGACACAACCCTTAAACCCTAAACCATGACAATAAACCCTTCAACCCCAAATACTAATTCCTTAAACCCTAAACCCTAGTAACAAAATCCTTGCACCCTATCCTCTTATACCATGAAATCCTAAAATCCTAAAATCAAATAAGAAATCCTTAAACCCTAAACCCTGGAATAACCAGTTTCTTCAACCTTCTCTCCACAGGATACCAACCTGAACCTCCGGCACGGCATTCTGCCGCGCCACGAACCGCAGCAAGGCCGCCACAAACTCGCTATACCGCTCCCACACCCACTTCTTATAGATCGCGTCCGCCTTCGCCATCTCGCCCTCCCCCTCCCCGGCCAACGCCTCGCTCGCGCGCCTCTGCGCCGCGGGGGAGAACTCCCCGGACTTCAGCAGCGGCAGGAAGAACGCCTCCAGCGAGAGCAGCGCCTCACGAAGCACCTCGCCCTGCGCATTGGAAGAGAGCGTGGCAAGCAGGAGCGCGGCGTTGTTGACGTTCCCGCGGGAGTGCAGGAGGTCCTTGCCGAGCTTCCGAGTCGCCGCCAGCTGCTGCTTCTTCGCCGTCATTGCGACCATCGTCTCCCTCCCGCGATGAGGAGGAATCAGGGGAAATCGGTGTGGGATTGAAGCTCCGGCGCCATGGATTGTTGGAGATGCAACTGCGTGTTTGAGTCTCTGTCTGTGAAGGCGTAAACCCTAAGTGACGGGTTTGGGGTTTGGGATCTAGCGGATCTAGGAGTGTCGGCTTTGGGTGTAGTGGGCGGGTTTGGGTCCCACTTCAGCCCAGTCTGAACGACAATGATATCTACGTTAAGAATAGATTATCCACTGCTTTATCTACGGTTCTGGTACATTTGTCTTTAGTGTAGGCAATGGTCTGAAAAGTTTTGTTAGGGGGTTTCACATGCAGACCGTGGGCCGAACTATGTTGAAGGACCAAACTATGTCGAGAGGTCGGTTCTGGAGTTGGAAAAAATATTTAAATATGTAATTTGTGGAGTTTGGGTCCTTGTAGTGTGAAAGCCCGAGGGACCGAGTTGAGAGGCTGAGATTCATACCATTTGGCAATTTCCAAGTGAATTTCTACTTCTTAAGGGTCTTACTTATATGAAATTCTCCTCTTTCACATTCTCTAGTCATGGAGTCTACAAGGGAACACATTTTTCATTAAAAAATCAAGAAAATGGTAAAAAGCTCATTACATAAAAAATTCCAGCATAAGGACCGGCACAAACAATTTCAGGTAAAAGCACTTAGGTGAAAATTTGAATTAAAAAAATTAGGTAAAAAATTTGAGTTAAAAAGTTGGATAAAGAATCTGGGTAAAGTATTTCACGGTAAAATAAGTTATTGTTTTAATCTAAGTGGGTGAGATATTGTCAAATCTGAATATTTTAACCCAAAAAAAATGTTCGGCACCTCGGTAAGAGTTTGGTCCGAATGAGAATAGAAACCCAAACTTCTCTCAAGGGACTGAACTCTTGGCACCAAAACCTCCAAAAAGTGTTGCCATGTAGCCATTTCAGACGCCTTTAGTATCTCCACCCTTGGTCTGTATGTGAAAGCCGAGAGGCCGACCAAGGCCAATTTTGAGGCTCTAGTCCAATCGAATTGCAAGTAGCACTCGACCTCTCAACCCTTGGCCCGCATGTCAAACCCTCCTTAGATTGATCTAGGGCATGAAATATGTTATATTTGAAAAACATACTATTTACATTCTTTAAATGGCTAGAATAACCATAAATATCTGGGTTATATTACAGCATGTGCAAGGATTCTAGTTAACCCCACCTTGGCAATTTGAAAGATGGTCTGGTCCACTGATTAAAAAATGCCAAGGTGAATTTTTTTGAGAATGTAACCGTAGGATCTTCTGCTAAACTTCTATGAGATGACGTGGTAAAAAATTCTTGAATTTTGATTGTGTGGGCCGAAAGATACTTGCAGTCGAAACAAAGATTTTCATCCTGCACTTATATTTGGTCTTTTAGGGGTTAACATATGTGGTTATGAAAATTTACACTATGTGCTTTGCATTGGGCTTTTTTAATTACACGAAATAGATAATCATGTTATGTTTTTTTGGTAAGGATCTGAGTTGAAATTTAATCAGTGATTGGTATTACATTCATTCTCGTATGCGGTGAACAATGAGTAAAACAAAAATAGGAGAAAAGTAGTTATTTTGTACTTTCCTTAGAAAAGTATAATAGTGTCTACCTATTAATAAACCTAAAATATAAACCCTAAACTATTAATTCTTAATCCTAAATCCTAAACTCGTTTGCTCAATGCTCACCGCTCACAAGATAGCAATCCTTGGTGGACATGGGTTTAGTGGTGGAACGAACAGACATTTCATTCACTCCAACCCCCCTTCAGGAACCAGGGCTCTTCTTCTTCTTCTACTCGTTGAGATAGCAATCCTAGGGCTACTCTAAGGTTGATCTTGCTACCTACATAAGGTAGCCTCTGTAGTTAACACCCAATCTCGGTAGTTAACTCCTAGTTAACTCCTAGTGAAGTTAACTCCTAGTGAAGTCTCGATAGTTACACAGTAGTCTAACTACCTCTTTATCATGCACCACACAATCTTACTATATATATGATAGACAGACTTGTTACATATTTCATTTCACTCTCTCCACAACTCTACTAACTTACTTTACTGGCAATCTCTCCCTTTTTCCTTTTCCACACCGCAACTCGTCCATCCATCAACGGAATTTCGTCCGCCCACCGAAGTCCGTCCGTCAACAACCATTCCGTCCGTGCACCGAACTGCCGAACTCCGTCAACCGGTGAGTCGTCAGAGATCAATTGACGGAGCCCCGATTCAACAAGCCGCCAAACCGGGGTATATAACGGGGTGTCAACCGGGGTATTGAACGGGGTGTCAACCGGGGTAGATCTAGGTGTCAACCGGGGTATAGAACTAGGTGCCATCCGGGGTATAGAACTAGGTGCCAGCCGGGGTAGAGAACGGGGTGTCAACCCGGGTATCCACGAATTCCGAAGGGCAACGGTCTCTCTCTCTCTCGCTCAAACTCTTGTGCAATCGTTTGAATTCGGTGGTGAGCAGCCCATCCATCGCTCCAGATGCGGCGCTCGAACATCCGAACCTCGACATTCACGTCCTGCCAAGCTAGATCCCAACGATTCCTCCGACTCTTACCCAGTTTTCGACGTGAGGCTCCTCGTAGAGTCGGTGAAATCTCGCAGTAACAAGTCCTCTTTTAAAGGCGCGGCTTTGGTGTCGTTTGCAGTTTCTTCATCGAGTGAGTGGAGCTTTTGCAGTCTATCGTTGTTCACGTCTTACTAGTCGTCCGCTTCATCATTGTGGAGCCATTAGATCGGTGTATGGCGCTGAGTAGCTTATAGTTTGCGTTTGTGGATGTGGAGTTGGCGTTGTGTAGAGCACTGGGTGGGGTTTGATCGATCGCTGTGGATGCGGAGGAGAGTGGCGTTAGAGGGGTAGAGATCTCGACGTGGAGGGGTTTGCGCGATGAAGGGCAACGCCGGGGGTCGATCGCGCTCAGTGCGCGAGGCGCCGCAGTTCGAGAGAGATCCTTTCGGACTCGGTGTACGCCAGAAAGCTGCCGCCGCCGCCGCCGCCGACCCGCCCAAGCGCAGATCGGGCCGCGACAATGCCGTCGACCATGTGAGCCACCATCTCCGACTCTCGAATCGCCACCGCTACATCTCAGAATGCTCACGTGGTGTTGTTCTTTTGTTGGTTTGAAGGTTGTTGTGGACGCGCAATCGCCTGCGCCCGGGACGAAACCCTCGTGGGCGTCGAAAGGGGCGAAGTCGACGCCAGTGAGAGACGCCCCAGTAGCTGCGCAAACTGCCAAGCTTCCCAAACTGTCTCCACTGTTGCGCAATGTTGTGCCTGAGGCTGCTGCTGTTGAGGCGGACGTGGTAACGGAACAAGCCAATGGCTCCAAGCGGAAACTGAATATGGATGTGGCCACAACCGAGGCTGTCACGAATCCTGCACCCATAGATCTCACAGACAGCGGCGTCAAGGTACGATTTTAGCGCATTGTCATTTGGAATTAAGGGCAAGTCTTAAGGCAAGTCTTTCTGTATTTGTCCTCATTTGGATTTCTGCATGTTTTTTTCCTGACGTGATTTGTCGCAAGTTTTAGGGCACGTCTTGTTGAATTATGCATTCTTTCTGTCGTGATCGGACGCCTTGTTTCAGTGCAAGTGTTCTAACTTTGACGTTCAGATTTTAACTTTCTGACGTGCCTTTCAGTCCAAGGTTTAGGGCAACTCTTGTTTATTAGGCTTCTGAGACTCATTTGTGTATGTTTTTTCCTTACTTGATTGGGCGCCTTGCTTTCAGGTGATTGTGAGAGTGCGGCCTTTGAATCAGAAGGAGGCAGCGGAAGATGCAACAAACGCGGTGCAGAAGTTGTCGGTGGATTCACTGTCTTTGGGGGACCAGCAATTCACGTTTGATTCTGTGGCAGGTGAAACTGAGTCTCAGGTTAGTGATACTACTACTACGCTTAAATTTTCTGTTGACACTGGTTATTGGTTGACTGATGTATGGTTGGATATGCATCTGATATCAGGAAGCTGTTTTTGAAATGGTGGGGCGGCCCATGGTTGAGAATTGCCTTGCGGGGTTTAATAGCTCCATATTTGCATATGGCCAGGTATTATCATACTCTGTAGCAGGTCATTGTGTCATCAAGATTCCTCCTCAATTATCATGTTACTCTTTCCTCACTTTAAATAGTTTGAAGCTTGATGTTCTTTTGGTAAGAACCATTGTAATTTTGATGAAAGAAGAGGAGTGTCCTGTGACTCTACAGATAACTCTTTTGTTTGGAGTAATTTTCATCGCGACATACTGATATATAATTCCCTGTCCAAGACAGACAGGAAGCGGAAAAACACATACAATGTGGGGTCTGCTGCCCAGTTCAGGTACAGAAGCAACGCTAACAGAGGAGCGTGGAATCACTCCGCGCGTGTTCGAGCAGCTGTTTGCACGCATTCAACAGGTGAGTATTTCAGTAAATATTCAAGCGGAATCATCATCGTGAATTCAACTGTTTTGTGATCCTAGTCAATCGATCTTATACACAGTTCATGCTTGTATCAAAAGCTACAGCGACACGAACGTAGCACGCTACTTGTATTAATCAATCCGTGTTATTGTTGTTGTACAGGAAGAGAGGAACAATGTAGAGAAGCAGCTGCGATATCAGTGCCGTTGCTCGTTCCTGGAGGTGGTGAAAAAACTGTTTCTTTTGCTGAAACTGAACACTTTCTTGCTTGTGAGCTGACCATTGCTTGTTTTCTCTCAGATCTATAACGAACAAATCACAGATCTATTGGAGCCTTCCCGAAAGAGCCTCATGGTTCGTCCTCCAACCATCACCTCTTTTTGTTTGGATCTTCAAGTTGCACATTACAGAGCTCATTGTGGACTTTTGTTACAGATCAGGGAAGACACAAAGACAGGTGTTTACGTGGAAGGGTTGACAGAGGAATATGTCTCCAACATGGACGACGTAATAAGCATTCTCGTTCGGGTCCGTTGTAAACTTCTCTCTCCTTCCTGACATCAATGTGGCATGCCATCACTGATTTGCTTATCTTGACGTCGTTTTTGTCTGTGGTGATTGACAGGGCTCTGCAAACAGGAGAGTTGGCTCAACCGCTATGAACAATGAGAGTTCACGATCGCACAGTGTGTTTACATTCGTGATTGAGTCTCGGTCTAAGGTATCAATACGCCTAAATGTGTTCTTAGGATCTTTGTGTCTCGCCTACTCCTGTATTTTCAGCTTATTGGATTAATCCGGAACTGTTCTGCAGAGTGTTGCGGATGGTGTGAGCAGTGTGAGAACGAGTAGAATGAACTTAGTCGACTTAGCAGGCTCTGAGAGGCAAAAGCAGACAGGAGCTGCTGGAGATCGTCTGAAGGAGGCTGGCAACATCAACAAATCTTTATCTCAGCTTGGGTCAGTAGTGCCATTGGTATTTAAGGTTTAATACCTTTTGTCGCAAGCTGTAGACAGCGTCTTGTATCCTAGAGTTTGCAGCGGACTTACTGTGTCATTATTCTCTTACCTCTTTGCTCAGGAATGTGATCAATATTTTGGCGGAAGTGGCTCAAACTGGAAAACACCGTCACATCCCATACCGGAGCTCGCGCTTGACGTTCCTTCTCCAAGAGTCTCTTGGTGGAAATGCGAAGCTTGCCATGATCTGCGCTATTTCACCAGCTAGCAGGTATGAGAATGATCTCAACCTTTCTCTTTACACATTCGTCATCAGAATAATAGAGGTTTAACGATGGTGTGGTTTGCAATCACAGTTGCCGGACCGAGACTCTGAGCACCCTAAGATTCGCTCAGAGAGCCAAATCCATTCAGAACAAGGCAGTGGTAAATGAAGAAACCGGTAACGATGTCAATCTCTTGCGCGAACAGATCAAGCAGCTCAAGGTATGCAACGTTTGTGAGCTCTATCTTCAATGTTCAGATGATGCTTTTGACTGTGAAAATTGACTACAGTTTCTCCCAATCACATGATGCCATTTATTCCGCAATTACATGAACTGTTGTTTATTAACATGACATCAAAATTACAATGGTCTCATATCAAACTGGCATGGAAATTCAGGATGAGCTGATGAGAATGAAGGAGAATGGCACTCATTTGGAAGGCGCAGCTGGGCGGCTCTCAAGTGGATGGAATGCCCGTCGGAGCTATAACCTGCTGCGGCTAAGCTTGGGCCAGCCCATGACGATTGCTCCAATGGAGATGAAAGAGATCGAGGAGGAGGCTGAGCAGGACGAAGACGAGTTCACGGACGCGTGCACCACTTTGGGGGACATGGAAACACAGGAACTCATGCCGAAGAATGAGACCGAAAACACCAACTCAAACGAGGCAAATGATGTACCCAAGGGACTCCCGGAGCTGACCCTGAGCCTGGTTCCGCCGACCCTGAGTGATTCCCCCAGAGTGAAAGAGCCTGGCAAGAGAGAAGAGTTTGGAGTGGATATCTCCTTTGGATTGCCCAAGTCACCTCTTGGTTTGCGCAGCAGCAAGGCCTTTGCGTCCTCTACAGATCAACTGGCGGCTACTCTCACGCGCGGCATCGAAATCCTTGACAACCATCCTCGACATTCCTTATCAATCGGTAGAAGGTATAGTGGCATCAAACCACTTTGTAGTCCATGCAACTGCTTTCTGTGAGTGTTCTAACGGTGTTTTTTTCTACAGGTCTTCGGGAGTGCGATTTTCTTTTCAGAATGGGGAGTCTCCGAGCTTGTCACCAAAGTGTGAGACTTCGCCTGTTCTTGCCAGGCTCAATAGCTTTGGGAACACTGCAGCAGGTGCTGCGGAGGATCTTGTGTCCCCTCACCATGAGATTTCTGCACCAACTACACATGCAGTGCAAACGGGGGAGCTTACTGCGCATGAGGATTGGAAGATTGTGCCTTGCACTCCACCTGCTCAAATTCAGCATTCGCAGGTATACACTCCATGCCTTCCACTAAATTAGTGTGTCTGGTGTTTAGGGGTAAACTTTGGTGATTTAATAATAAACCTAGATTTCTAATATCCAAGTTGCCAATGTTCACAGACTGACCATTGGATATTCTCTCGAAATCTGCAATTGTAAGTCCATTGGAGGTGTAATCTTGGCCAGTTTGTTCATTCACGAGGATTTTGCTTATTCTCTCTTCCAATAGTTCCTTTTGCTTGGCTGCCTTGGACTCCTTGGCAAACTTGATGAGGTCCCCTATCGGTAGTGGGGGTGGAATCACTTGCTTGGCTGCCTGGGCTTCCTTGTCAAGTTTTATGAGGTCCTCCATCGACAACGGTGGTGGAGAGACCTTATGTTGCTTCTTTTGTGGTCCCAGAGTTATTTTTGCTATCAAGGGTTTATTCTTTTTCCCCATTGATCTTCTGTTCTATAATTACTTGTTCACGCTGGTACAAATTATAATTAAATACTGAGAACTAGAGGGTAATTATGCGGAAATACAATGAAGTTATGAATACTGAGAGCTAGAGGCTACTTACGGGGAAATATAATTAAATATTGAGAGCTAGAGGGTACTTATGAGGAATCTTTTACATTTTGGGTATGGCCTTTTACTTTATCTGATTCTCTTTTACTATTTTGGGTTCGGCCTGTACTTTTGTTTTATTCTATTTTACTTTTTATCGGGGTATGGCCTTTTACTTTTTATCGGGGTATGGCCTTTTACTTTTTATCGGGGTATGGCCTTTTACTTTTTATCGGGGTATGGCCTTTTACTTTCTTTTCTTCTCTTTTACTTCTTTTGTGATAGGCCTTCTACAATGAGGTTTAGTTTGAGCTGACTTGCTGTTTGTGATGTGTAGGGCACCGAAGAGCTTTTGGCAGGGGCCTTGAGAAGGGAGAAGGCTGCTGAGGAGACGATTGTGCAACAAGCTGCAGATCTTGAGCAACTTAGTCGCCTGGTAGGATGCTTTTCCTTTAAATTAATTGAAGATATAACCTTTTACAGTAGTCCCTACAGCATTTTGACTCACTTAAGTGCTAGAAGTGAAATGCTTGCATGGTCACATCTAGATTTCTAGCGTACGTTTTAATGATCAGGTATTTAGGAATGTACTCAATTGTGTCTGGGATGTGCAGGTCCGCCAATACAAGCTGGAGAGGGAGTACAATGCTGCCATTAACCAAAGCCGGGAAGAGAAGATTGTTCGCATGGAGAGCTTGATGGATGGTGCACTCTCTTCCAAAGAATACCATACTGAAGAACTGGCAGCTCTGAAACAAGAATACAAGGTAAGTGATTCCGGAATCCCTGACATTTAGTGTAATCACTTCTTCCTTCTCAAAGGCGGATAAAACTAGCCCTAACTTGAGTTGATTGAGACCACCAAAATCGTCCTATGATCTAATAGTTAGTAAGAGTGAGGAAAGAGTAGCAGTATTCTAAATTGAAACTTTGTGTGACTTCACACAACTCACTCGAATATCATTCCCTGTTTTGTCTAGATGCTGCAAGAGAAGTACGACCATCACCCGGAGCTCGCCGAGGCGAAGGCGGAGCAACAACTGCTCCGCCACGAGGTGCATCGCTACAAGGCTTTGTGCGATCTCGAGGAGCGTGAGAAGCTGCAGCAGGAAGTGTTGCAGCTCCGCAACCAGGTGCAGCTCTACTTGGAGACCGGCACTCCAGGCTCCATGAAGCAGCGGCGCCTCTCGCTGACGCCGGCCCACGGCGTGCAGCCACCCGCATACAGCCCCATCAAGCTCATGTCACTCACTGCGGTGCCGGAGTCGATGCCTTCGTGCGAGTCAGCTTCCTCGTCTAGGCATGTGGAGGGGGAGCCTGAGGCGTCGTCTGTGGAGAGCCACGCGCTTGACCTCTTGGAGCAAGAGCGGAGAGAGTGGGATCAGAGGGAAAGAGAGTTTATGTCCATGGTGCAAGAACTCCGGGAAGATTGTGAGCATCACATGCAGTTGGCTGAAAAGTGGCGCAAGGAACTTGAAGGTGAAAAGAGGTAAAGATTCTGCCCTTTCCTTGTGCATCGGTTTATGTTGTGTGTTTTGTAACCTCATCCAAAGTTCCACTAAGATACCGGTCTTTAGATTATAATACTACTCTTTCCTCACTCGTATAAGCTATTAGATTAATGGAAGAGCTTAATGGTCCTAATTCTCAAGTTTCAGCCGCCTTTGGGAAGGAAGAAAGATAGTTCATCATGTTGTATAATGATACTCAGCCGCCCTTTTTTCCTCTTTGAGCTGATTAACTGAGAGCTATACAGGGCAGTTTTGATTCTTTAAAATGAAAGAAGACGTCAGAACTCATGGTATCTTTTCCTTTAACAATTACCGGTTTTCATACCAATTATTTTCTCCTGTGCAGGTGTACCCAGGAGATGCATGAGGCGCTTCAGATGGCGATGACTGGGCACGCTCGCATTCTGGACCAGTACGCTGAGCTACAAGAGAAGCACATTCTACTGTTAGCGAACATGCGTGAGATTCGCCATGGCGTGATCAAGTACAAGAAGGAGGCCAGGGAGTCTGGTTTGTGCTCCGTCGAAGAGCAGTGGTTCGACGCGCAAGCCACTCAGATCACGTTCTTCAAAGTGGAGCAGGAGCGCTTCAAGGAGCAGATCCAGGGGTTGCAAGCTCAGCTGGACGACACGGCTGATGCGGTGCAAGCGGCTGGCGAGCTTCTCGTGCGGTTGAAGGAGGCCGAGCAAGCAGCTGCATTAGCTCAGGTGGGTGAAGCCACTCTACTCTCTAACCTCTACAACATCACGGCCTCGGGATCAAGGAGCTCACTATCATATGTCCCCATTGAATAGGTGTTCTAGTGTGGCTGTTGAAAACGCTAGTATCCTAGCTGTTGAGTATGGATACAACCTGCCATCAACAGATGTAAAGTTTCCCACCGACGACTTCGTATTCATCAACTGTTTTTTCATTCATTTGCAGCACACGGCAGCAGTGGCGGAGGGAGACGCCGACGAGTTGCGCAGAGAGCTAGAGAAAACCAACAGAAGGCACGCCAAGGAGCTCGCGTCTCTGCAGCACAGATTGCACAACCCCACTTCAGAGAGCGGCGCCGAGACTGCCATTGTCGTTTTGTCAGGAAAGACATCAGAAAGCGTGTCTGATCTCAGCGACGGTCCATGTGTGTACCAAAGCTGGGATCACCGAAACGATGATGATCCTGACAGCGAGTTCGAGGAGGAGTTCGAGGAGGCGGCGGCGCCCAGCGTGAGGTTCAGCAGGGCGCAGTACCAGGACCTGACCAACCTGGAGCTCGAGTTCGAGGAGGACGACGATGGGTTCCTGTGTGAGCAGTGTGGAGAGCCGGCAACAAACGGGATGAGAGTGTGCGACTCTTGTGTCTGATTGTGTCTGTCGGATCATATAATTTCATGTGAGGGTTCAGAATGTAAAAGCATCTACGGGGGGTCCATGATAGACCCATGGTAGCGCTTCCGGAGCGGGAGAGCTACCATCACTTTATCATGAACCTGCTGTAGCTGAGTACTTGTCGGTGGATTCTTCGGAGAGGATCACCGACACGGTGTCGGTATATATATTATTTTCGGAATCATGTTCTTCATCAACATCGAGGGAGTTTCATCTCAAAGAGCCGACCAGTGATATAGAATGACCCTCCTCCTTGTCCAGGTATGGTCTTCGTTGCACACTCTCTAGAACAACTGTCAGTCTATCAGTGATTTTGCATTGATTTCTTTTCTTTCATGAAGCTCAATCCACTCTTGATTGCGGGTTGTTTCCCTTTTGGAAGTGTAGGGACTCTCTGAAGGTGAACATATGTAGTGTATTTAGGCGAGGTAAAATCTTACGATGTTTTAGAATTCGAAGTGCCAAACAAGTGTTTGATTGAGCTTGAGATTGTGTGTT
Organism: Bryoerythrophyllum caledonicum; assembly: GCA_963971425.1. Lineage (NCBI taxonomy): Eukaryota > Viridiplantae > Streptophyta > Bryopsida > Pottiales > Pottiaceae > Bryoerythrophyllum > Bryoerythrophyllum caledonicum. The sequence goes on from OZ020516.1 coordinate 12,774,156, forward strand.
TGTGATCACAGAACACGGCATCACCATCTTGATGAAGCTGGACCTGAGCCGGATGAAGAATATCACTTCTCTCTTACAACTGTGTCGATGAGAACAGGTATGAATGTGTTGCCCATTGTCATAATCTGCAAACTTGATCAAGTGTTGTGAACCTTCTATTGCAGTGGAAGATGTGACTCACTTGACGTCATGGAAATCAAGTCATTAGAGAGGGGAGATCATTTTTGGCTGATTCTAACTGTAATGGTGTCTTGCATTTGCAGATGAGCCGGTTGTAAAGCTTAATTAGTCACCAATTCATTACCTTTAGTTTTCCAGACAACTCCTCAGGATGATCAGATTTTTCCTTTTTTTTTCTTTCTAAAATGCAGATAATTACACTCAAGTGAGGCTTCTAATATCAGTTTTGCCAATGTTCACAATCGACCATTTGCCATTCAAGTATCACATGAGTATCACCGTTATATCACAATAGTTTCACATGGGTATTGCCATTGAACCACATTGGTATCATGTGGGTGTTCCAGTTGTCTTGCTCTAGTTTCATATTTAACACAGCGTCTTTGCAAAATTTGTATAATCTTTGTACAAAATTTCAAGAATTGGAAATATATATATGCAACCAATAGAAGTGTCCTTTCTTTGCAAAAGCCCACTTCAAGACTTTTGATCGTTTGGGTTGACCATTTAGTGCCCACGAGACCCAAAATGGGACTTTGGAGGTGTTAAAACTCAATTTGCATGAAATCTGAGAGGAATTAGGTTGTGAAATTTAAAGTTCAGATTTGTGCATACATTACATGAACATTCTGCAAAAATGAGATCATGGTTTGGAGTTATAGAGGTCATGGATCATGTAGGAATAAAGCACAATATATATCAAATACACTAAAATACACCGAATACCTTGCCGCATGCTATGTTGTATGTCATACACATGCAAAATGATTTTGGTCTTAAATTTTAATAAGAATTTGTCTTTAAGAGATTCTTCCTTTTTGTGATTGTCGATCTCTCTCCTCGCATACAAAACTTCTGTTTTTATTTGTACAAGTTTGGGACATTTTTGTATACAATCGAGTAGACAAAAAGTGAAAATAACCATCACTAACCATCATATATAAATGTTTTCTTTACATATGATATGCCAGTGCAAAGCTATCGACCTAGTGAACCACTTCATTCAAAGTACAAAAATTCTTGCAAGAATCTATTGATGGATATAGTTGTATACCCTCCAAAGTCCACAATTTTCTTTACCAATATATAGTAACTTAAAACACTATATTCTATTCCATCAATTGTTGGATGTTGTGCAAATTTTCCCCAAAGTTTAGGCCATGGTTTGAGTTCAATTTTATTCAGTTAGATACTAAAATTAGACATTATATTTCCATCAAAGAAAAAAATCAACACATATCCAAGATTTGGACAAACATGACTAGGGCACTAAAGGGTTAACCTCTAAAGGTCAGAAGGTGGCGCTGGTGGCCACAATATTCTACATGTATAATGTCATATTTGAACATGATAAGGTTGAGATATCAAAATGACCTCCAAATGAAAGATGTCACTTGAAGAATTTTCAATCTGAAGGTATAAGTCTTGCTAAAGTTTAGTTCTTTTCTGTATTCTACGTCCTATATATATGGTCACAACTCACGTTTAATTTCCTTGAATATACGGTTCCGAATTGACGTTTAATCTTTAAGCTTCAGCCGATAACCATATATAGAGGGGCGTATTTTACTCTACAGAATACCAAAAAAGTACTAAAGTCGAGCAAGACTTACACCTTCGGTTGGAAAATTCTTCAACTAACATCTTTCATCTGGAAGAAATTTCAATATCTCAACCTTATCATGTTCAAATACGATATTACACGTGTAGAATACTATGGCCACTAGTCGCACCTTCTAACATTTAACCCTTAACCTTCAGCCGGGAACCGTGTATACATGGACGTTTTTTACTTCGTAGAACACCAAAAGAGTACTAAAATCCAGCAAGACTTTCACCTTCGGAATAAAAGTTCTTCAACTAACATCTTTCATTTGGAGGTTATTTCAATATATCAACCTTATCATGTTCAAATACGACATTATACGTGTAGTATACAGTGGCCACCAGCGGCACCTTCTGACGTTTAAGGGTTAAAGGATAAGCATTTGGGATGCAAGAATCAGACACGGTTGTAGGGCCCTGGATTAACACGGTGTTAGGACCCTGAACCAACACACACGGTGATAGGACACAGGAGCGTATTTCCGTGTGCAGCGCGGCGAGCGTGAGCACGCACAGCTACCACTCGCAGAGAACAGTAGTCCTTCCTCAACCGCTATGCACAATCCCGAGCACCTCAAAGTCGCCATCGCCACAACCACGAGCATTGCACATAACTTCCTCCGCTGCTGCAGCATTCGCAGCACTGACATCAAATTGAGCACGAAAATCGAGCCTCTAGGGTTAGGGTTTGGGGGAGATGAAGGCGATGGAGGACGACGAGGTGGAGCGGCGCGCGCGCCAGAGGCTGGACGCGCTGGACTCCAAGCACGGGCTGAAACTGGCGGGGAACGGGAGCGGGAGGCCGGAGAAGGCCGGGAAGGTGAGCAAGAACTCTAGCGGGGCCGGGGCGAGGAAGAGCGGGTCCAAGAGCGGGAGGAAGAGGAGGCGAGGGAGCAGCGTGAGTAGTGAGGAGGAGGACGAGGACGGCGAGGATTGGAGTTCCGGTGCTGGTCCGAGTTCGGAGTCCGAGTCCGATGACGCCGGGCGCAAGTCGCGCGGCAAGCGGCGGAAACGTGCGAGTAGCTCCGATGACGAGGACTCGTCGGATGGCTTATCCTCGGATTCTGAAGACAAAAGCCGGTGAGTTCAGTTTAGTGGAGGATTTTTTTAATTATTTTTTAACGATTGTGAGAATGCTGTTCTTGAAACTACTTTAATTTCGGTCCGGAATTTGTCATCGGATCGCTTAACCTCGGATTTCGAAGAATGTAGCCGGCGAATCTAGTGAAGTAGGGAAAAAATTTACTGGAGGAATTCTTCTGAATTGATCGTGAGCATGCTGCCCTTGAAACTATTAAATGTGATTAGAACTGCGGTCCGGAATTCGTCGTCGGATGGCTTATCCTCGGATTCTGAAAAATGCCGGCGAGTTTAGTGACGCAAAAAATTGATGTTCGGTGAAGGTAATTGATGCTGTTCTTGAAATATTCAATGTGATTAGGATTCCGGTGACGTTTTGGTTTTGTATGTTGGCAGCAGACACAAGACATCGGGAAGTCGGGAGAAGAAATCGGGGCGGAAGAAGGAGAAGGAGAAGTCGAGCAAGAGATTGAAACTGAAAGGGAAGAAATCTCGCCGGAGTGAGAGGGGGAGGGACAAAGAGGAGGATTCGGTTTCAAAGAAGAGGAAAGATAGATCGAAGAGTAGAGATAAGTTGGATAGTAGGCATAAGAAGGAGAGGCGCAGTAAGCATAGGAAAGAGAGCAGCAAGAAAAAGGTCAGAGACTATGTTGACGAGGTGGTTATTCCTCCACAAGAGGATGTTGCTATAGCTAAAATTTCGCGGACGCCCCTTCAGGTATGTCGATTTCAAGTTTACTTATATAGTCTGTTGGGTCAGGCCTTCAAGGTTCAGTTTAAGATACATATAGCTTCGGTTTGTGGTGGATTTGACTCTGTTTTTGAAATTTAGTTCATGCTACTGAAACCGCAATTATCTGTCCCTTTTTAATTCCTGCCTGCATGTGAGAATCTTTGCTTAATTATTGACGTGCTGAGGAGGGATTTTGAGCGGTTGTAATCATGGTCCACTTGGGAACTGAAACTCAGTGTTGCATCTTCTGCTTGAACGGCAACTTTCAGGACAAAATGGATGCTCAAGAACAGCAGAAGGCAATGATCAGGCATAACGCTGAAATGGCCAAGGTCTTATCTACCTCCATCTTCGGTTTGATGTCTGTCGTGTTGCGTGTTAAGTGGAACTCATTCAATTGAAGCCTATTCTTTTTAACACTTCGTCCTTAAGGTTTGCAGGCAAGGCTAGCAAGCGGGGACATGAAGAGAGCGAGAGATGAACAAGCAGAGATGCAGCGGTTATATGGTGCAGTTGATTGGAGGTATACCTTGTTACAGTTGATAATATTCTCTGGATCTGCAGGTCTTTGACATTACTATTATGTTCCCGTGGTTCTTCTGTATGTATGTTTTGTTAGTTAGATTGGCATTCAAGTGTTTCGTTATGTGGATTCAAGACCTCTGGACACTGTAGCAAGCTGTGACCTGGTTCTGGTTCTCAACATAATTGGTGTCACTGGATTCACCCACGTGTTTCTGATCAGTGATTATTAACTGAGGTGCCTCTGATTATGTAGGGCCAAGAAGAAACTTCGGTCAGAAAAGAAGGTATTCTTCTGATAAGGGAATCAGTCATACGCAATGTTTTGTTTCCTGAATGCGTAACAGCACCGATTTTCATGCCACAGATTTTTGTCTAGAAGGCAACTGTCGCTCTGCTAAGACGGAAGTGAGCACTGAGACGCTCTAAGTTATAATCAAGTTCGGCTTCAACTAAAGATTGACTGTGTTGTTATCCATACGCAGAGACTGGAGAGAACTATTGCAGCGGGAAACAAGCTTGCCAATCTTGAAGAACGTGAAATGGCGCGGATGGATGCATTCCGAGTTGCGGTAAGTTTTCCATTTAATTTTTTGTACCGGGAAGGATGAGGAGGATGAGAGATTTTTGACTCGCTTCTTTGCTGATCCTTGTGGTTGTGGGGGCCACAAGAAACTTTTTATATGCAAGCCTTTTGTATCGTCGCTCGACTTCTCTGAGAGAACTGGTACTAGCTGCTTGACCAAGGAAGACGCGTGTTGGGTGTTGGTTTGAGAATGGCCATGGCAGTTAGGGTTGCCAACAGCAGAAGCACAACGCCAGGCAGAGTGGAGAGCTGAGGCCACACGCGCTCTGGCGGAACAGGAAGCTACCATGAAGGAAAGTTCACCTGCGTATAATCTTCAATCCGCCAGATCAAACAAGCATTCTGTCATTGGACCTCGCCTCCCTCACCGATCTCCAACCTGAAAATTCGACCTCCTATTTTTGCCCTGGTTATGGCCTCTGCATTCTTTTCCTTTTCTGATTATTTAGCATGAGGGGTTGCCACCCACTGCAGCAAAGTACTTGAAAGGGGCGGGGGAGAGAGAGAGAGAGAGAGCGAGAAGGGGGGAGGGAGAGAATCTAATATTATCCGAATTGGATAGACAGCATTGGACGTTACGTTGAAGAGTTAATCATTCCAAACGCGTAGGTGCCAGTTAGTCAGTCCTAGTCATTTCCTTTATTCTCATGAGCTGCAGAGCTCTACAGGTCAAGGCAGAGAATCAAGTAGACAAGCTAGCTAACGACGCTGTGATTTCGTTCAACGCAGTTCTCAAGCCCACACATTGTACGAAACGAAAATTGCAATTCAAATTCAAGGTACACTCAACACGACCCTGCAAAATTTCGTTCCATAGCAAAGCGCTTTATCTCAAAGATTCGTTTGCATGCCGCGTTCTTTTTGTATTTTTTTCTCTCGTCAAAATTGTACCTTCATGAAGGTAGCGTTCAACTACCATTTGCAAACTCGTCACTTCAAGGAGGTAGCCTATGACTACCAATCGAGGTTGAAGAGGAAATCTTTGCGGAAGTTTTTGTCTTCAAAATCGCTGGAATTCGACCTACAGCTCTACCGGGTACGGTTCTGTTTTTTGTCCCTTTTTGTGTCCTTTTTTAAGGTCTTTTCAAGTGTTTTTTTCCAGGGAGTTACACACCCTTGTACTGATACAAAGTCTCTGTAGAAGTGTCTTTCTCTTTATTACTCAATTCTAACGCTTCCTACATTTCAGTTCTCCTCCTCCTCAGTAAGCGTCCCTTCGGCCGGCAAATCCTCCTTGAACCAGGTGCGGAACCCGCCCTCAAGGTGCGCGAGGTTCGTGTATCCCTCGAGCGAGAGCACGTACGCCGCAATCAGCGACCGCGACTGCTGCCCATCCGCTAAGCTAGGACTTGGCTTCATGGTTCCCCCGGACTGGCACCCGAGGATAATCTTGGAGTCCTTCTCCAGCCCCAGCGCCTTCACCTCGTTCATAAACTCGGGATTCTCCTCAGTCCCCTGGAAGATCCCGAAGAACGCGAACCCCGCTCGCCTCGCGATGTCCCACGGCGTCCAGTCCTTGATGAGGCGGTACAGCTGCGCGTTCAGCGCGCCCTCCGCGTGCGCTTCGTTGTATTCGCCCTCGGGGCGCACGTCCAGGATCACGTAGCCCTGCTCCTGCTGCAGCCGCAGCGCGTCCTTGGGCCGCACCGCCCTCAGGTTGCTCTTCTTCAGCGCCTCCCGCTTCGCCTTCCACTCCACTTCCGTCGCGGACTTGGGCGGCCCCGTCGCAATGCAGCGCACCGTCAGACGTCGCGGCCTGGAGGAGGTGGAGGTGGAGGACCACATCACGGGTGCTGCAGCAGCGGTGGAGTGACGAGAGCTGCATTGGGTTGCTGCTGCTGCTGCTGCAGGTGTGACCGCCATTGCCACCGCCATCGCCATTTCGATCGTCTGCAGGTCAGTGAGCGTTGTGTGGCATGAGAAGCGGTTTGGGGGGGTTTGAGGAGTGGGAGAAGAGTGTTGATGATATTTTCGTGTCTGGGAAGTTTGCGAGACTGGCTGGTTGATTGGGCCTTATCCGTATGGTTTGTCTGATTGGTTGATGTTTGCGTGGGGTTTTTCGAGTGGGGATCTGATGTGGCGGTGTTTGGTTGGAGAGGGGATGCGTGCTGATGTGGACTGCTCTTGACATAAGTACACTCTAACCTCTTTTATGTCACCTTGGATACATCACAAAACCTTAGATCTAGAACATAATCTTAGAATTTTGATATTAGGGGTAAGTTATTAATTAGCTGTTCACTTTCTTCCAAAATCCTAATCCATGTAATAGCATCTAGGAACTTGACCACCAATGAGTATCCATGCTTTTTCCATTTAGCAACTCTAACCAATACTCTTTGCAGTGCTTTGAATACCTCTATTAATTTCTAATAATCAAGTATTGACATAATGGACTATGAATGATTGTTTTGATGTTTGATCTATTGTTAGTCTTCATTCATTCATTCATTTAAAAAAATATTATTTATCTTGTTGGAGCTTGCTCATGGAGATGATTCAAAATATTTGTAGCTATGGCTAAACCTTTTACTGAGGTAGAGGATACTATTCCTGGTAGTTTTAACCCATGCAATATCATTGGGATAACGGTCTCTACAAAACAAAAATATCCATGCTTATTAGTTTAAATGAGTGAATCAAATCCATTTTTCAAATTGAAAATTGGCTTGTTATGATTTTCTTACAAACTATTGAAGTACAAGTGTAGATCCTTGTCGTCCCTAAAAGAGCAAGAGTAATCCCAAGTGAAAGATAATTGTATATAAAATCAATGCAACATGAGCAACGTGGGCAAGTGTCATTGATCTATACTTGAAAGATTGTTTGTTGCATTTTTATTTTATTTTCTGCAATATCAGTTCTAACTATCTCATTAAATTGCATTTTTACATTAAAATTCGCCGCCGTGAACAGAATACCCATTCTATATACCCGTAAACAAACCTGTAAATATCCAAATAAAAAATAAACCCTTCCACCACTTGGCTGAATACGTTTCCTCTCCTAGATTTTAGGGAGGAAATGTAGCCGGTCATCACATCACCTAAAAATTCATTAGTCAATGTGTAAGTCATGTAATGACCGGCTATTTTGGAGCGGTATTGGGTCGCCGGTCGGTCTTGGGTTGTCCGATGTTGGGGGCGCTTCCCAAGACGCGTCTATTGAAATGAACATATGATTCATTCCAGAGACTTCCAACTCACAACTGTAGCAAGCAATCACACACATGACGATGATCACTCAAGCGTGAAGCTCAAGTTTAGATGGAACGCACAAACGGATTCACCACGTATTTTCACAACAGTCTCTCAACAACAATTAGCTCCAGGTTCATGATGCATTTGAAGGAGAACGGATTAGAATTCAGATGATGGGGGCCAGAAAACTAAGGTAGTTGTAGTGGAGTAGATTCCTGGGCTTTGGAGAATTTTGTGAGATGGTAAGTTAGTTTTTTGAAGGAGAGTGGCGGATTTGGTGGGTTTTGCGAGATGGGAACTCCGGCGATTCCTGATCTGGGCCAGCATTGCTCTAAAGACGACTGCCACCAGCTTGATTTCCTGCCCTTCGCTTGCGACGCCTGCCGCAAGGTTTGTCAGTTGTAATTTTGAAGATATTTGTCTAACATCCTATGTTGGGTTTGTTGTAATTTTGTTGCCCTCGATCTGGAGATCAACTGTTTGTAGAATTTCAAGCGAACTAATTAGGTTTGGATTCGGGGTCGTGGTGAAATGCATAAACTCAGAGGTCTTAACTAGGGGCGTCTTAGTTTGCTTTTGGTTGAGTTTCCGAGGTGTAGCTCCTTGGTGACAGTTTCGAAATTGACTTGGGTTTTGGATCAGGTGTGAATGTCGGTGATTTTACTATCAGGGTCCGAATTAGGTTTTAATTGCAATTAGTTGGAACTACTTGATACCTTCTTTTGTTGAAAGTGCTAGTGGTATGAGCATATGTCGTGTGGTTGGATCAGTCACATTAGGTACCTCCTTTTGTTGAAAGTACTAGTGGTGTGAACATATATTTAACTTTTGGTTTTTGGTTGCAGGTTTTTTGCTTGGAGCATCGGCAGTACAAGAGCCACAACTGTGCCAACGCGAATGACCACGACGTGACGGTGATCGTGTGTCCCGTGTGCCAGAAGTCAATCCGCACAGTACCGAACGAGGATGAGAATGTGACATGGGAGCGCCATGTTCGGACAAATTGCGATCCGAGCAACTATGACAAGGCCACGAAGAAACCGAGGTAAAAAATGAAGCTGCAGTTTCTGTGCAGGATAAGATTCCATTTTTAGGGTTAGGTTGTCGCTTACATCAATAGAAGAGCTTGGTGGTCTCATCCTTCAATCCAGTCGATGGAAGAGCTTGGTGGTCTCTATCCCAAGTCAAACTAGTTCTAACAATCTTTGACAGTGAAGAAAAGAGTTTGCATGACAACAACCTTAATGAAGTCGCTTCTTGCAGATGTCCTGTGCGAGGATGCAAGGAAATTCTCGTCTTCTCCAACAAAGTGCTCTGCAACGACTGCAAGAGAGACGTCTGCGTGAAACACAGGTTTGGGCCCGACCACGCCTGCGAAGACCACCGCAAGGCCAACAACAAGTCTAGCGCCGTCAGTCACTACGGCAACCTCTTCATGAAGAGCTTCAAAGAGAGAGCCACATCACAACCCAAGGCTGCTGCCACAAACGGAGGAGGGGGCGTGTTGACAGGGCTCTACTCCTCGGTTGAGGCTGGGATCAACAAACTGGGCTTGATGAGTAGTAGTAGAAGTTCCAGCGCTGCAGGTGCAAGCTCTTCTTCAGGGACAAGAGGACAGATTCCGAAGGTGGAGGAGTGTCCTCAATGTCGAGCGAGATTCTCTAGCGTTGCGCAGCTGATCAAACATGTGGAGAGCAAACATGAGGCGCGGCGGTCGGTGGAGACAACAGTGGTGCTGGATGTGTGTCCCAAGTGTGGGAGGGAGTTCAAGGATCCCATTCTTTTGGTGAACCATGTGGAAAGAGATCATGGAGGGAGCTCTTCATGACACTCAGTGGGGTTTCACCTTCTTCTTTCTTTTTTCTCTTTTTAAGAAAATAAGAAAACATGTGGAGAGTAAGCAAACTCTGTGGAGAGAGATCATGGAGGGAGCTCTTCGGATTCCAGATTTTTTTTCTATTTTTTTCTCTAGTTTCATTAATGAGAAAACATGTTGCGACTAGGCATGAGGTGATGCTGGATGTGTATTCGAGGGCGTTTAGGGATCCTGTTCTTTTGGTGAACCATGTCGAGAGAGATCATGGAGGGAGCTCTTCATGACACTTCGGATTTCAGAATTTTTTTTCAATTCTTTCTACTATTTTCTTTCTCTAGTTAAAAAAAAACATGTTGAGAGTAAGCATGAGGTGATGTTGGATGCGTTTCTGAGGGCGTACAGGGATCCCATTCTTTTGGTGAACCATGTGGAGAGAGATCATGGAGGGAGTTCTTAGGAATTTTATTTTATTTTATTTTATTTCTCTATTGGTTTTTCCTCCAATTTTTCATAAATGAGGAGTACGTGTAGAGAGTAAGCAAATTTATATGGAGAGAGATCATGGAGGGAGCGCTTCATGGCTCTTGGGCTAATGCTAGAGCATAGTTGGATGTGTCGGTGAAGAGTGTCTAGTCTTGATTGCAGCTGAAATATGCTGGCAAATCAATGCTCATGAGTTGGTGTTTTCATGGACAGCACGATTCCTGGACTCATGTGGCTACCGTCTTCTACCTTGCTTGTTTCATTGTTTCATGTAGGTGTACTTTCGAAGATTGGGACTCAGAGCGTGTCTGAATAATTTGCTTAGGTGAAAGTACTACGTGAATGAGTCAGATTAATATCGTAACACTCAACCCCATTCCCCAATGCTCCTGGTAACTCTGGAGAAAATTCAACACGGATTAGCACCGATTTCTATGAAGCTCTAAGAGCAACAGGAATCGAAAAAGAGTTGCATTGCTTTAGTTCACCTCAGAGGAGATATAAAGAGTTGTAGAGAACCTCTGTCCAAAAAGCCAGATGTATTTCTGCACAAACCTATTGCAAATATTCCATCTTAAATCGTTCACGTACAGACGCTCTGACCTGAGCGGACAGCAACAACAAGAGCTACAATAAACTGAAACTAAACAACTGACTCCTGCTGTCGTGAACGAGGAGTATACATTCAGAGTGACAGAGTATCATCCGGTGGATGATAACCATTGTGCTAAAGTTCATTCATCTGCTCTGGAACTAGTTACTGCTAAACGTCGATGCTTCCTCACTAAATGTCGTTACTCCATTAAAACCATCGAAAATGGCTACTAATTTCCAAGTGAGAATGATTAATTCGGTCAATCCTGACTGTCTCACGCTAGTAGACTAAACGATGAGCTTAACACCAGCTTGTACCTGAGCAATGCAACTCTTTTTCAAACTTGAATATAAAACCATCTACAAAAGCTTGCAAAAGTCTAGAATATTCAACGAAATGGAGGCAAAGAACAACAGCTCAAAGTTGGCCACAGAAAGCTAATTTAGCACCAAGTTTAGAATTGATGAACTACCTCGAGTGGACTGCTGCGCAGACGGCTTAATAATCTCCACAAAGCAGGTGTCTTTGAAGAATGTGATCCATGGAAGGGAAAAGATAGAAGTGAGTGAAGATGTGTATCACGCGCTTGGTCATTTTCTTGTGATACTCGTCATAAGTTATGCACAAGGGGCTGCAGGAGGCATTACCACATGGTAAACCAGTTGTTTTTCTCTCCTTATTTAGCAAAGAATAACACTAATGTGGTAAAGTCACCCCATGTGGGAAAAATGCGACAGTACCACATGATTTTCGTGAATCTTCAAGGAATTTTCACATGGTAAATTGTTTTGTTTTCACATATGATAATTTCTTCAATATTCACATAGGGTTCCATTTCAATCTTCTAATTTCAACTAAACAATTTCAATATTTTCAGTCCATGACTTCAGAACTTAGCTAGACATGCCCACAAAATACGAACTCGAATTAGTCCTAACTAGTGGATAGCTAGAATTAACCATGTCCACATAAGTAACTCTCTTGAAGCCACCTCCACTACTTATACCCCTCCCTTCACTTGCCCGAGACAAACGATATGGGATAAAGAAGCAACCATGATTTCACACATGGAACATTGACACATGACTTTCTCACATGACTTTCACACATGATTTGCACTCATGGTAATGTGATATGTCAAAACACAAGCAATTACTTTCTTAGCCTTTTTTTTGCTCAAGGAATGCAAGTTACCACATGCTCATTAGGCATACCTAGGAAAAGTGTGGTGTTTACTATGTCTTCAAGTGGTAATGCCTCCTGCGGCCCCTTGTGATGGGGACAAATCCAGAGTAGGAATCCACTGCTTCTGTGAGCTGCGCTGATCACCACATACCTGTTATTGTATAACAATTGCAAACCTGCTATTGTATAGCATATGGGCAGGACAGTAACGGACACCGGTAGATTTCAAGATATACCGGATGGTTTCAGAATGATTCAACAGGATGGGTTTAGTTAGAGCTATTTAATGCTGGTTTGTATAAGGAGGCCAAAACTTATGGTATCTTGGCCCCGCTTCACAGATTACTCTCTTATCTCATAATTCCAAGTCTAGACTTCAATTTGTATCATCGTGAAATTACTAAACCTGATATTACTCAGTTTGATAAGATGGTGATATAGCAACGGCCATCAATGAAGTTTTGGCGATAATTTTTCCATTTTTTGGGGAATATTTCTTTTTGGGAATTTTTGCTCATTCAGATCTCCTTCTGATTGCAACGATTCATGGAAGAATAACCTCCTCGTCTTCAAAAGTCGGCTCGCCTCCAGCCTCCAAATCCTGTTGATTACCGGCCAACACCTCTTCAGCGTGGAACAGTTCATCGACGAAATGGTGACGACCCTAAAATGGAACCCCAAAACCGAGGTGAGATATCTTTATATTGAACTAATAAGAGTACCAGACTACCTTCGCACATGCACTCACATTGCTCATGGTGTACAACAAATTATGACGCCAGGCCATTTGTGCTCTGGACACGTCTTCTTGATTCACTCAAGCGGTACACGAAAAACGACAACAACACACACAAGGGTCCTGGGAGGTGTTACCACTTGCCGAACATGATAAAAACTGCACTTTTAACAGGTCTATTCACTACCAATGTGGTAAATTTCATTCCTTGAGTCAAATACATTGTTTTTACTACTTTCAGAAGGTTTTACCGTTTGAAGCATATGGTAAAAGCTGCACTTTTAATACTTTGATTGTAAACCATGGTTTCTTGTATATCCCATAAGGATTGTCCTGGGCAAGTGAAAGGACAAGTATATCAAGGTGCGGAGATATACTCCAATTGCTTTGGACTCTCCAACTACTCTTGTCATGCTTTCTCGAGAGTTGGAGTTGGATGCCCCCACCTTGTAGGTCTTCCATGTTCAAAAATAAAATGCATGTTAAAATTACTTTGGTCTAATTATGTATTTGAAGACTTGGTTAATGACAAATAATATTCAAAAGAAAAAATTACCATGTGAGAAAACCCCACAAATTGCCATGTGAGAAAACCTCGCAATTTACCATGTGTGAAAACACTGTAGTTTACCATGTGGTAATTTTCCATGTGGTAAAGTCGCCTTTTTACCACATCAAGTGAGATTACCCGTTTAGTGTAATATATCTCAGCCATTTTTTAACAGGCTACATATAGCCAATTAGCTACAGTAAGTTTGCCTCTGCGACAGTGACAAAGGGAAAGACGTGAGTTTTCTTTTCACTTTTCGCCACGTTGTCAACCTCAGTACACGTCATGTCGCCGCCTAGCGAAGTTGACAGGGTCGATAAATTGTTGCAGTCGCCTGACATTCGGCATGCATGCTGTATCATCACTGTTCCTGGGAGCCACTTCGCGCCATGATGATACAAAGATGGCGCCAGATCACCCCACTTCCTTAAAACGTTGGCGCCATTGGAGCGCATAATATTTTCTTGTTCATCGCCAGATTCAACCGTTTGTACTAGCGGCCTTGTCGCCTAATTTTCCACTCTCTAGTACAACCCTTCTCGCCAAATGTTGCTGTGTGTTAGAGGTGCGTCTGAGTGGTGAATTATGGTCATGACTCATGTGTACAGGCCACTCCGTTTTGTTGTGTTTAGTTGGACGTAGTGGGGTGGATTAAAGGTGTTTAGGCTAAATGGCTATGATGGCGCGGCGCGCCACTGTGTACAGAAGACGTAAAAGTGCCTTCCAAGTTCCAGGCTTCCACTGTCCACATATTTATTGGTTCATGATCATGTTTTGTTTGGACGCTTGTTTCCTCAATCTTGAGTTGTTCTCATGAATATGCTGTTTGGTTCGAATTGAATTTTGATCTGCTTCGCTTGAGTCTTGATTGTTGGATCTTGACCACTGTGCATGTGATTTCTGTGAGTGTTCACGGCATGGCGCCGAAGGCGACAATCCTTCAGAGGGTGCGGCGGACTACAGTGTTAGAGTCCTACTTTGTGAGCTCCCGTAACTCCGCGGACCCGTCGTCAATCGACATCCCTCCACAAGGCGTGAAGCGAGCGCGAACGGAGCCTGTAATCTTGATTGGGCCGAATTGTGGAGAGAGCTCCGCTTCGGCAGAGTCGCGCGCTCCTGGCCGCTCAAACCCGGCCATTCAGCTCATTTGCCCCGCCGGCCTGCCAAGTCTTCCTCGCGCGGCTGTTGAAGGAGAAGACGACGACGTCGTCGAGGTTCTAGATGTTGACAGCAGCGCGACGGCCGAGCAGAAGGCCAAGAAGAGGAGCTACGAGGTGTCTCGCAAATGTCAAGACGCGTGGGCAATTCAACACCCATGGGCGGAAATGGTGCGTGGAGATCGCGATACAACGATCCACAAGGTGAGGTGTCGGATCTGCACCCAGGTCAGGGGCGAGGATGTGATGATCGGCCCAAAGACAGACACCTTGGACAAACATGCTGGAAAGCGCATCGCAGAGAGAGATATGCCACATTTGAAAGTGAAGAAGGGCGAAGTGTTCGTGAGGAAAGCCTGCCGCCACCTCGCTGCCGTCAAGATCTACAACCAGCAAATGTTGAATCGGCCATCAATTGCTGAGCAAGTCAGTGTTGAGTTCAAGGGAGAACGCGCAAGGAAGATTCAACAGTTTGCCACTGTTTTCCACCTCCTGCAGTTAGGGAGGCCAATGGTGGAATACGAGGGCATTCACGAGCTCTTCGAGTTCTTGAGGATCCCACACCTTAGCCGGAAACACTGGAGTGACTCGGCCGGTTGGGTTATCGCCGAGTACCTGTACAAGGAGATCACGTCGAAGATGAGGCAAAATTTGGTAGAATGTCGATACTTTGCAATAACTTGCGATGAGGTCACCACAGTTGACAATGTGGCGTGGATATCAATACATGCATATGTGGCTCAGGACTTTGCGAGGGTGCCGATGCTGCTGGCCTTGGAGAAGCTTGCAGACGGGGCCATGGCGTCAAGGCTCGCAACAGCTATCACCGAAGCGATCAGTGGTAAAGGAGGAGTAGCGCGACCTGACATGTTGGCGAAGTGGATCTCGTTCGGAGCCGACGGCGCAGTCGTCTTCCAGGTACGCTGGGTGTTTGCATGCAAGTCACTGTTTGCATGCATGTCACTGTTTGAAGTCACTGTTTGCAAGTCACTGTAATCACTGGAAACTTTGACAAAACCATGACACTGTTTGCAAGTCACTGATTGCAAGTCATGAAGTTTGAAGGTTTTGTCACTGTTTGCAAGTCACTGCAATCAGTGGTTTGCAAGTCACTGATTGCAAGTCACGAAGTTTGAAGGTTTTGTCACTGTTTGTTGAACCTGTCAACGCCTCTGTAGATGTAAGAAACTGGAACTGACAAGCAGTACGTCCCTGCAATTTTGAGTTAGCTCATGTGCTCATCACTACCGTGCTCTGCACATCAAAGGTCTAGATCAAGCTCACACAATCGTACGACCATAACCTACATACCGAAACCCTAATAAAGTCACTGCAATCACTGCAAGTTACTACTGTAGCCATCGAATTCGCCGAATGGACCAAACGCAGCATCCAAGATCTCAGTCACACCGAAATCACTCAGGTTGGTGGAATGAGAAGGATACTCGGACTCAGGCAGGCTGAGTTCAAGGTTGTCGTAGTTCTTCCAGAACAGATCCTCTTCGGGCTGCGGGGTGAAGATCTGGGTCACTGGTGGAATTGTTGTTCTCGCGAACTGCGCAACACTGATTGCAAGTCACGTAGTTTGAATGTTTTGTCGCTGTTTACAAGTCACTGCAGTCGCTCGAAACTTTGACAAAACCTTCAAACCTAATTGATGTTGATTTAAGTAATCGTTTCTTGATTTGCTATGTGCAGGGTTCAAGAGGAGGTGTAACGAAGTTGCTGCAGGATACGGTGGCCCTTCACATGGAGGGTGTTCACTGTTTTAGCCACCGTACTAACTTAGCTGTGAAGGTTTTGTCAAAGTTTCCAGTGATTGCAAAGATTGAAACGCTCCTGCAAACATTGCATAGCTACTTTGCAGCTAGCCCAAAGCGCCACCTAGAGTTTACAAAGTTGGCAGAGTTGATGCAGACAAAGGGATTGAAGATTATTCTCCAGGTGCGTGCTTCGCCCTGTCCACTGAAGTTAACTGTTTGTTGTCTGAGTTCCACATGTTCTTTCTTACAGTGCTAAATTCATCAATTCTGGCTAAATTTAGAAATGTATGTAATGCAGGTCAAAACACGTTGGTTAAGTATGCTCTCTCCGTTGAAGAGAGTTATGGGGGAGTATAAGACACTGCTACTGAAGATGTCGGAGGATCGACTGGACAAGGACTCCAAGGCCGCTACACGAGAAGCAACGTCGAAGAACTTTGAGCTCCTCTCTGACATCTCTGTCCCTTGCGCCCTCTCTTGTTTTTTGCCATTGTTAGATACTGTGCATCATTTGATTAAATTTTCACAAGACCGCGATGTGTTTGTATGTAACTATGTTGCTGTAGTGAAGGTCTGCCAGGCGCAGCTCTATGAGCTCTATCTTAATCCTTCTACATGTTTTTTATCTGACATGTTTCGTGAATTCCACGATTTTATTGCAGGACGTCATCCCAGCATGTCCATTTGCTGGAAACCATCAAACCTTGATTTGAATTCCGACGAAGTTCAGCACGTCCAATGGACCTGCGGCGTGGCCAGATTCGATGCAGTCACCGGTAATGCATCAGGGGAGGCGGAGCGTGTAATGAAGGAGAACCTCGAGGAAATAATTGCATGTGTCAAGCAGTTGTGCCGAGGTAAAACACCAAAAACCGTCGTTGAATCTTTGTAGGTTCTAACTTTTACTCTTCTTCATACTAACTCTCTATCATACTAACTCCTGCTCTCGTCTTGTGCAGAGGCAGCAAATAAGCTCATCGTTGAGTTGACCTTGCGATTTGCAGCTTCCAACCTCATGGACTCACTGGGGGTGTTGTATCCTCAGTACTGGTTGCAGTTTAATGCAGAGACACTTTTCGAAAGGCACTTTTCAGTGCTAAAAGAGCACTTCTGTCATGAGCGCAGAGTTGGCGAAATCACTAGCGCGGCACTGTTGAGCAAAGACAAACTGAACCAACAATCCAGCATTTTCAAAAGCACCATGAAGGCCAATGCTGTTGATGCAATGGAGAAGCCAATCCTTGTGAACCCGCTTACAAAGTTGTGGAGGAATGTGGGAACATCTGCGTGGTTGCGATCTGCAATTTCAGAGTGGTTAAAGCTTGCGGAAATTGCGGTCGTGCAAGTTTTGGGATCAGTAGAAGACAAGCGCACCTTCTCAACCGTTGCCTTCTCAAAGGGCAAGCTCCGGAATCGACTTGATGAGCACCTGGAGTGTGTTGTGGGGCTATATTCGCAGAAATACTACACCCTGAAGAATTTCCCATTCGATCATGCCTACGATGCTTGGCGAAAGGACAAAAAGCGCAAGCTAGAGTCATAAGTGTGCCAAAAATTCTCGATGATGAGACGTGCTTTGTTGGCCGAGGTTGTGGATACCCATGTAGAAGTCTTGTCTATAGTACTTGCCCTCGTTTCTGCTCTGTTTAGTGCTTGCATGCTTTGTTGTGCATGAATTACTTTCCATGCCTTCTTTGAGTGTTTGTTTATCATGTTTTTTTTTTCATGCATTTTTAGTGTTACAACTTAGGATTCCTGGGATCCAAAATCAATGACAGCCGTCTGAGAGAATTAACATGTTGTCAAGACTCAAGATGTCCAAGTTCCATTTTTTTCATTTTAATTGTTTGCCAATTGTGGGAAGACTACACTTATGATGTGAATCCTCTATGCTCCTATTTGAAGCTGTCGCTAGCACCTACTGCTGGTTTCAGAATTCTATTACTACTGTAGTCGCCATATTGAGAGACGTTTAAATTTTATAGGTGCCATTTTTAGAAAACACTTTCCGCATGTTTAGCCAGAACGAACTAAGCTTGACAAACAATATTCGCCAAATCTGGTTAACTCCAAAACTAGGCTAGGTGCCATATTGCTACGTGCATAACTCGACCTGTGGACAATAAGATTAAAATTCACCCACTCCTATATCGCCACATGCTCTACCAACTAGATGCAACTTTAGCCACACTGTGGACACTTATAAAACCATAGAAAAATCAGGGTTGCCTATCGTGACATTGTGACAGTGACGTGTCGTCATGACGCGACATGTCGTGACGGACCCTCTCGTCACGACACAATAGAGTCAACCTAGGGTCAAAGATGAACTTTACCCCTATGAATGGTACATTAGTTACCTCGGCGTCGACGTGGCCGTCCTATGTGGCACTCAAATCCAATGTGGCTATCCTAGATGGCAGTCATATCCTATATGTATACCATCACTTTACCGTACTGAGTTAACTCTAAATTACCCTCAACTCCAATTCGAGGGCAGTTCGCGGTCAATCCGCAGGCAGTCCGTAGTCAATCCGCGGGCAGTCCGCG